>CAUYPK010169468.1:0-74049 GCA_963574355.1 Loris lydekkerianus
AGCACTTGTGCAGGGCTGGTGAGGGAAGAGGGATGACAAAGGGATGGGGGACCTGAGTGAGATTTTTATTGTGGGGTGGGGTAGGTAGGACAATGTATTTCATTAATAAAATACAGAATAAAAATCTAGTGTTTTTACACACACACACACACAAAAAATGTATTTAAAGCAATGAAAAAACAGAACAGTTTATTTAAAGTAAACCATAGCTAAGCATAGACTTTTCCTGAGAGTCTGGAAAAGGATCCTTCTCACGAATGAGAAAAGACATCACACAAAGGAATACACAATATAAGTATCTTAGTTCTTCCTACAATTATCTATAAAGCTTTTCATTGGTCATCGTAAGTCTGTAGGTGTTTTTGTCTATTTCATTGGTCACAGATCACCTCAGTTACCACATGTGCCCATTTTCCTTCTTTTTTAGCTGTAATTGTTACCTGCTCTTTTCCTGACAACTACATGTTGGTGTCTACTAGTCTTATGATGTTTGTGACTTCTGCTGTGTACACTGTTCTATAACTGTAACCATTACTCCACTTTGTGTCACAAGCTGGAAACTGCATTTTGTGAAGAACAGGACATACTTAGTCAATTGAGTCCCAGGATTCCCCAAACTCATTGTTTCCTTAAGGGCCCTTTTCAACTTTCTTATCTACGAGGCCAGACTTTTCTCCTACTTCGATGTAGCCCCTTCCTATCCCCAATCAGTACCAATTTATTGCATTATCAAATGGTCAGAATTTGTGGAAGATATTCCTCAACTGGGTACAGGATTAGATTAAAGTCTCTCTGCTTTTAACTTCAGAAAATTTCAGATTTATAAACCATACCTCCAAAGTAGAAATTCAAGAGTAGCCACCCAAAACACATTTTGTTGACTGAGAAAGGTTTTGTAGTTCTAGGAGGAAATGGGGTAATAACTCCCTCTCACATTACATATATTAGATCCCCATCCCTGAATAAAGAAAAAAACGTAATTATCTATAAATGTAAGGCAAATTCACAAGGTCACTACATTTTTATAGTTTCCCTTATTGGTTTCAAAGTGTTTGAAATATGAAGCTATCTGAAGGAAACAGTATACCAAAAAAAAAAAAAAAATTTTTTTTTGTCCCATTAGATAAATAAAATTGTATGAAATTAAATATTTTTTAATAAATTATACTGAGCTTCCTGGGAAATAAAAACTTGAAAAATATTGACCCTTCATTTCCATTTCTCTGACCAAATTTATCCTTTAAAAACCTTAGGTTATTCCAACTATGTAGAAATAAAATTTATTTTCATAATAAGGGAGACAATTAAATAAAAATGTGCAAAGCTCTCATTTCTCCAAGCTCCAGCACAGCCAACAACTTCCTTTGTTTCCTTTCAACCTTTTAATGATAGCTAACTTATAGATAAGAATGTGGAATATGTAGATAATGATGCTTGCAATTTAAATAAATTAAAAGTCACTAAAAAGTCAACATCACAAAAACAAACAATGTAGGCTGTTTAGAGATCAGGTCAAAAACCTCTTACTTGGGAGAGATGCTATTTGTGGTCATGTGGTTTTAAAATGTGTTAAAAATAAGTAAATAAATAAAATGGAGGCTATGCTTTAGATACTCCCAAACTAACTGTCCATAGACATATAATCAAATTTAAATCATCTGACTTTCTGTAGACAAATCAGTGTACACAACTTGGTTGCCTTCAATACAAACATATCCCAGCCAATCATGAAAAAGATGAAAATACTTCTTCCTTTTTGCTCTATAAATTGTACTGACATTTCCTGCCATTTTTTCAGTTTCAGGTTTCCCAGTTCATAAACTTTTTTAGCATTCACAATAAACTCTTAAAATTCTAACTCGATCTGATTTTATTTTTGACAGAAATAGGTTAACTCATTTTACTCACTGTATGTGTGGTCATGAATAAGAAGTGTAAAATACAGGGGTGGTGCCTGTGGCTCAGTGAGTAGGACATTGGCCCCATATACCAGAGGGTGGTGGGTTCGAACCTGGCCCCAGCCAAACTGCAACAACAAAAAAAATAGCCAGGCATTGTGGTGGGCGCCTGTGGTCCCAGCTACTCAGGAGGCTGAGGCAAGAGAATTGTCTAAACCCAGGAGCCAGAGGTTACTGTGAGCTGTGATGTGACAGCACTCTACCATGGGCAATAAAGTGAGACTCTGCCTCTTAAAAAAAAAAAAAAGTGTAAAATATAATAATTTTTTTCTTTAGTTTTTTTAGTTTCTGATGGAGGGAGAAAAAGGAATAAGAAAATTGAGAATTTGGAGTCATCAAGGAAAAGTAGCATTAGAAATAGAAAAGAAAAAACTTGTGTAATTGTGGAAGTTAGAAAAAGCAGAGAGTGCTATGTAAAACAAAACAAATCCAGACATAATTACCTGAATAGACAAAGGATGAAAAGCCGAGAAAGACAATGGCCATTTAGTAAGATGTGTAGTGATTATGGTTCTGGAAGTCCACGTGTACAATAAGTTGTATTTTGATCTGTTCGTTCTAAATCTCAGTTTTTAAAAAACTCTTTTATTTAGCGAAAAGTATTATATGTGTTTTTCTTTAAACTTTATAACTATATTTTTGAAATAACTTTTTACCTTCTAGAGAACTTGCAAATGTTTAAAAGAATGACAAAAGAAATTAATTTGCAAACCTTACAGATATAAATTATCCCAGGTTAAAATGATTGAAGAATAATAAAGATAATAGGAGCTAAGCTTTAGGTTATTTAGAAGAAATTCCACATACCAGACCTGATATTAAATATGCCCCATGCATCTTCTCAAGGCACCCTGGGATCTTCTTTTCAGGATTAAGTTAGAAAACTTAACTCACAGAAGGTTAGAACTAGTTGAGTGCAGAACTGTGTGTCACTCACTCACTTATTGCTGCTGTTGCCTCTACCTCCCATAACAGCACCCATGACCTCCCTTTCTATGAATAATAGTTACTCCAAGTTCTCAGCACACACCATGCTCCCTTGCTTCTGCCCTTGTTCTCTGACTCCATTGTTCTTTTGTTTTTCTTCTGCAAAATTCACATACGTGGAACACACTCATTCCCTCGCAAATACACGCTCCAGCCATCTTTTTATTGTTTTATCAGAACGTAGGTATCTCCTCCTCTGGGGACTCTTTACCGATCCCCCACAACTCAAATGACTACCCTCCACTCATTGCTTGCCAATTTCTGAGATATCATTCTAAGGTCTCTGCCACCAGTAAGTTTCCTGACTTTCTCTGTTTTCTTAGTTTTCTACATATCTCAAAGTAGCATTGGAAGGGAGTCAGTAAATCTGTTTCACAGACAGACATTCTTTTTCCCTACCTCAGGTTGACCAGGAAGTTGCTGGTATCTAGCATCACTAAAAGTTAAAGACCAACAATATTTTTCTATGGAACATGGATGCTGGAATTCATTCCTAAAACACATGACCTCTCAAATCCAATCTTTCTTCTCCATTTCCTGAGCAATTGCCCTCAATAAGCCCAGAATTAATTCGCATGCAGTTTAATGTAACTGACTGGGGGCTCTCCCCACCTAAATTTCTCAGATTATCTTCCTTCCCTATAACACCTCCCAAATCCTACCCTTTGAACAGTACCAATACATCCTGAATACTTCTAAACTATAAAATACTTCTAAACTATAAAATAGTTACAGTAGTACTCTGATGAAAAGCCTGAGATAGCTATTCCTTGTCTAGCTAGTCACAGGCCTCTTGTCTGTAGTCATTTTTCCCAGTAAACAGTCTTTCTGCACTCCCTTTTCACTTGTCAAAAATTTCACCTACTTAATATACATCACACACAAATGCTATCACTTAAAGTAGTGGTTCTCAAACTTCAGAACATTATTTTTCAACCTTTTATATCTCACAGCGCACTTGAACACATAGTTAAACTTCCATGGCACACTCAAATTATGTTGATCAAAAACAAGTCAGAAAGAAGAAAATACATACTATGCTTTGAACTTCTTTACAAAACAATTTAATGATCTTTACAATTTTTTTCCACAGCACACCTAAGAATCTCAAAAGCACACCTGTGTGCTTTGAAAATCACTGCTTTAGAATGCTTAAGGATCACCTGCTGAGCTCCTGTACTGTCTGGATGGCCGGGCCTCACCTTCCTGATACTCTGCTGCATCAGCTGATTTGGGGTGGTGCTCACTGATTTGTTACCTAACTCAACTTTTGTATCCCCATACACTTTCCCTGTTTTCTCAAACTGATGTCTTCCAAATTCCCATAATAATTTGTCCGTCCCTCTCTAATAATAACTGTAGTCAAACTGAAATATAAGTGTGGGCATATTTGTTTCTTTTATTTTGTTTTCGTTTCCCAAATAATTATCTTTATATCCTGCACTACACAAACACGGCAATTATCCGTGTCCTCCTTTAATACATACAGAAAGGAAAGTTAATTTTATATCAAGAATACTGAAGTACTCAACTTCTTTTAAGAATTTAGTTTTCAATGATTTTTACCTGAAAAGTCCTGTTTGAAAATTGATGAGCTCACATGTTTAAATAACATAATCAAAGGTTTTGATTTAATGAGGTTGTAATACAATTTGGAACTGTAGAAACATAAAAAGGCATAGGAATACTTTTATAGGGGCAAAGAAGCCTTTAGTAAATAAGTCGTTGGTTTTCCGTTTTGTACTTGACTGAGTATGGTGTATCAGTATGTCTGTAATCCTCAAAAAAAAAATTAGATTTTTTAATTACATAAATAGCATCCAACATAGATTCTACTTTAGCAACTACAGTCTTAACTGTGTTACAATAATTAATGACATTTTTCTTGTTCTCATTAAATAATACTCTTATCTAGTGTCTCAAATATCATGCATCAGATATTTCTTTTCTTTATCTACTAGCAAAATGAGCAACAATTAAAAAAACTGTTATGTTCCTTTTGGAATGTTTTCACGTGCTAATTAGAGCTACTGATAGTAAAGAATATCGCATCTCTTCAACATAATGAGCACATTGGAGTTAATTCTTTTAGAGCTCAGTACAGATAATGCAGATGTCTATTAACCACACTCTCCATGTGCCACCTGCTGAAATCCATACCTGAGAACTCAGAAATTCTAAAGTAAAGGTGGAGAGAGGTCTATTACTTAGCTTTATAAAGAAATGTCATACTCCTCCTAAAAAGTAGGGTCCATAATCCACCATGAAAACAATTCTAATTTTGTTGATGATCTGAATAATATTTTCTAAAAATTTTCATAATTTATGAAGATACAATCACTTTTCAGCTAGAAAATATATCACCATAATATATTCACAGGAAAAAACCTTATTTAAATGTTGCACATTTACACAGTTCAGTGAATTTATTAATATATGCTTATAAATATTGCACATTTATACAGTTCAGTGAATTTATGAATATATGCTTATATGCTCAGTGAGTTTATAAGATATATGCTTATAAAATCACACTGTAATTAAACAATGAAGTATTTCTATCACGTCACCAAAATTTCCTGTACTCCTTTATAGCCAACGTTGTCCCTTCCAACTCTGTACAATCAATCCCTAACCAATCTGTCCCTAAAGACTCTTTGCCTGTTCTAGGATTTTAACATTAGGTAGTCTTTTATGTCTGCCTTCTTTTATATACCATATCATTTTGAAATTCATCTGTGTTTTGTGTATCAATCATTCTTTCTTTTATTTCTGAGTAGTATTCTATTGTTTCAATATACCACAATTTGTGTATTCATTCACAAGTTCCAGACCAGCCTGAACAGGAGCCAGACTCCATTTCTACTAAAAATAGAAAAACTAGCCAAACAAGCATTGTGGTGGGTATCTATAATCCCAGCTACACCAGGAGGCTGACGCAAGAGGATCTCTTGAATCTAAGAGTTTGGGGTTGCTGTGAGCAATAAGGACACCATGGCACTCTACCAGGGTGATAGAGTGAGACTCTGTCTCAAAAGAAAAAAGAAGAAAACATTTTTCAACCATTATAATTAAAGTGACCTAAAATTCACCTATTAAGTATTTATGTGGGCATATATATTCATTTCTCTTAAGGAAGTACGTAAAAGTACAATGACTAGGTCACAGTGAAAGTATATTTTTAACTTTATAAGAAACTGTCAACTGTTTTCCAAAATTGTTGTATCATCTTACATTCCCAATGTAACATACGTGAGTTCTGGTTGCTCCACATTCTCACTAACATTTCTCATTGTCAGTCTTTTAATTTTAGTCATTTTTAGCAAGTTAGAATGTATAGTGATACCTCATTGTAGTTTTAATTTTTATTTCTCTGATGACTAATCTTTTTATGTATTTATGTTCACTTATCTATCATTTATAGCTAAAAAATTTTTGCCCATGTTTTAATTGGTTTGTTTTTCTTATTATAATTGTTAAGTTGTGAGTGGTATTTATTTTTTCCCTGTATGTAATTTTGTTTGTGATATTGTTAATGGTGTTTTTCAGAGATTAACGTTTTTATATTATAAAGAAGTTCATTTTATCAGGGATTTTTTTCTTTTACTTTTGTGTCTTATTTAAGAGATATTGATCTGCTCTAATGTCACATTTATTTTCTTCTGTGTTTTCTTTTGCAAGTTCTATATATGATAACTTTGGGTCTACCTATGATCATATGAGTTCATAATTTCATGTGTGGAATACTGGTGTGCGGTACTGTATTATTTGACATCCATCTTTTCTTTTTCCAATTCTGTTTTTCTAGCACTATTTGCTGATATACTCCCTTACTGGTGAAAGAATAGAAGAAAAATAATACACTTTTAATGCTCTACTTAGAAAAAGAGGGTATGATATCAACTCTCTAAGAAAGGAAAAAAATCAAAGAAAAAAGAGGAACAGAGAGGGTCACAGAAACACAGAAGTGGCAGAAGAAAGTGAGGAAAAAGCAAAGAAAAAATATAAGAAAGTAGAGGAAAAGAAGAAAAAAATCCAAGTACTCTGCTGAATCGGTAACCACATTTTTGTGCTTTCTATGGTAAAAACTTTTAAAGTCCAATTCTGTTTCAGTGACTACAGATACAAATGAATTACCACCTCTTGGTTCAAGAGGTATTATTTTAATCCAAATGAGTTCAATATTAATCTGGCTTTTGCCTTTGGGAGGCTGAAGCAAGAGAATCACTTAAGGCCAGAGGTGTGAGACCAGCCTGAGGAACAGAGGGATGCATGGAAAGAAAGAAAGAAAGAAGGAAGGAAGGAAGGAAGGAAGGAAGGAAGGAAGGAAGGAAGGAAGGAAGGAAGGAAGGAAAGAAGGAGAGAAAAAAAGAAAAGAAAAGAAAAGAAAGAGAAGAGAAGAGAACAAACCCAAAAACTATTTATTAAAGGAGGCTTTCAATATTTTCAGCTGAATTTTATAGGTGCCATAGGATTAAATGTAGAGTGAGGATTAAACAGTTTATTTAAAAGCAGATGTCTTCATAGCTAGGATATATGCCTTTTAGGGAAGGAAAAGGTTCATTTCTTATCCATTGCTAGGTTCTAGGTTCTTGGCTGTGACACTTATAACAAAAGACCGATTAACAAAGGTATACATGTTTATTTAATATAAGTTGTATGTGACTGGGGAACTTTCCTAAGGATATGAAGGCCCAATGGCACAGATCAACTTGAGTGTTTTTATTCTGAAGCCTGATGAAGAAGTAGACAGTCGGGGAGAGTATGATTAGACAAAGGGGGTGTGATCTAATAATAATAAACTGGAGACTTACCCAGCCTGGTTGTTCAGATTCTTCTCTGTGTCCTTGTGTCTTCAGAGATAAAGGTGTCTCTTTTGTCTGGGCAGATGAAGGGATTTTCAAAATGAGGATTAATAACCTTCAGGGGAGAAAAAAAAAAGAGTAAGAGAAAAAGAACCTCCTGCTGCTCTTGTGCCAACATGCCATAACGTCAGGTAGCCTTCACCAATGCCAACAGCCTCAGTTCTGTACTTCAATTAGGCAGAAGATAATCTGTTCAGGGAGTTATTCCTTAGGTATTTCTAGAAGGAAACAATCCCTTCTATCACTGGGCAAGAGACAGGAACAGAACCTTCTCTGAGGAAGACAGATGAATGGCTAACAAATATATGAAAAAATGCTCATCATCCCTAATCATCAGAGAAATACAAATCAAAACCACTCTGAGACATCACTAATCCCCAATGAGAATGGCCCACAGCACAACGTCCAGGAGTTGAATATGCTGGCATGAATGTGGAGAGAGAGGGACACTTGTCTACTATTGGTGGGACTGCAAACTAATATAATAGCCTCTTTGGAAAGACATATGGAAAGTCCTCAAAGAACTCAAATTAGACCTTCCATTTTACCCTGCAATCCCACCACTAGGCCTCTACCCGGAAGAAAAAAATCATTTTATCATAAAGACATTTGCACTAGAATGTTTATCACAGCTCAATTTACAAACACCAAAATGTGGAAATAGCCTAAATACCCATGAACTCAGGGATAGATTAATAAGCTGTGGTATATGTACACCAAGGAGTACTATTCAGCTGTAAGAAAAGATGGTGACTTTACATTTTTTGTATTGACCTGGACGGAGCTGAAACACATTCTTTTTAGTAAAGTATCACAAGAATGAAAAAGCAAGTGTCCAATGTACTCGATTTTACTATGAAGCCAGTAGATGATCTAACACATACCTACATAGGAGAAAAAATTATTTTTAAGTTGGGAGGAGGGGAATGAGGGAAGGGAAAGAGGAGGGGAAGATTGGTGTGCTCCCTCTTAAAGAGCCCAAGGTAGACGTAAATGGCACACCTTTCAGGTGACAGACACAACAACAAGTATTCTATCTAACAAATTCAAAAATTGTCACCTGGTTGTTTGTACCTTCACAATAACCTGAAATAAAAAGATGGAGACTTCACATCTTTTTATGTTTACCTGAATGGAGCTGGAACATATTCTTCTTAGTAAAGTATCTCAAGAATGGAAAAAAATGTATCCAATGTACTCAATACTATTATGAAACCAATATAAATACATTTACAGATTCATACAAATGATAAAGCACAAGTTAGTCAAGAAAGAGGGGGGAAGAGAGAGAGGACAGGGAAGAGGGAGGGTGAGTAGAGGAAGAGTATGTGGTGGGATCTCACCTAATGAACACAATGCAAAGGTACATCTCAAAACAACTAAGAATATATTACAAACGTCCTATCACAAAATAAGGAAGTGAAGTGACGGTTACGTTAATTAGTTTGATTTAAATATTCCACATTGTATATCAAATCATCAAATCATCACATTGTATCCCATAAATGTATACATAAATGTAACATAAATGTTATGATTTATAAGTTAAAAAATAAAATAAAACTGTTTAATTATCTATGTGTATTTTCTCTATTAATGGATAATAAACATTCCACTTTTTGGCCTTAAGGAGTTCCTTACATGTGAAGAAGTTGGCAACTGGTGGCTTCCAGGATAGAATGTGAGTTCTTTTGTAGGACATAGTTGTCGGGATTCAGCTTTGGCCTCTATACTAATTAATCTCCACTTACTCCTGCCCTTTCCTTCTCACACAATAAACCTACTTCTAGTTACTCAGAAAACACTTTGCTTTTGTTCTCTTACTACACCTCCTTCCGTCTGTTACTATATTCATGGAGGGAGTGTGTCGGCCTTTCCCTTGGGTTTGGGGCACCTTGTGCACACAACCACTGCTATAATAGGCTTTGTGCTTTGATCATCCATTTGTGTGATCTGTATCTCCCATTATACTAAAATCCCTTAAGAATAGAGGACATGTCTTATCAATGCCTTTGTCTTTCCCTGAGTAACTGAGTATACTATTATACAGTCTCCAAAAAATTACAAATGTATAAATTAAAATAAAATCTTATTTTTCAGATCAAAACCAAATTCCAGTTAGACCCAACAGATAGATTTATCTTGTTATTTTAGATATATTGTTGTAATAAAATATAAACAAAAATATTTTATTCAACGGAAATAAATTTCACATATTTTCTTAGTTCTGTCTTAAGATGATATAGGTTTGTTGCTAGTTAACCTTTTTATCTTTCGATAGTGCCTTCTACAGAAAGCAGACTACAATGGGGCTTAATATGATAAATTGAATTTCAAGGCCAGGTACGGTGGCTCATGCCTATAATCCTAGCACTCTGGGAGGCCAAGGTGGGTGGATTATCTGAGCTCAAGAGTTCAAGAGCGGCTTGTCTAAAAACAGCCAAGTTGTGTGGTGGGTGCCTATTTCCCAGCTACCTGAGAGGCTGAGGCAAGAGGATAGCTTGAGCCCAAGAGTTTGAGGTTGCTATGAACTGTAACTCCACAGCACTCTACCAAGGGTGACAAAATAAGACTCTGTCTAAAAAAAGACAAATCTCTGTTCTTGGAAGACATAGTAAGAGAATGATGCATGGTAAGGGCTGTCTGTGATTAATTTTCAGAATTAAAAAAAAAATAAAGCAGCATCTCAGTTTTGTTCTAAAGCCTCCTCATGACACAAGGAGGCCACTGAAACCTCTTTATCCTTCAAGGTACGTCCCGCCTTTTTTTTTTTTTTTTACAGTTTCTGACAGGGGTTGGGTTTGAACCTGCCATCTCCGGCATATGGGGCTGGTGCCCTACTCCTTTGAGCTAAAGGTGCCGCCCTGCTTCCTGCCTTTTATCTTCAGTCAACCTGTCAGTTCAGATCCTGGAGAGTGTTCAATGGAAATAATTCCAAATCACCGTAAGGACTGGTCCACAAGCCTTTTCCTCTTGAACCAGGTGTTCTGAATTCATTCATTCATCCAATAAATTTGCCATCACTATCTGCCAAGCACTATTAACTAAGCCCTTGGGGCATCAAGAATAAGCAAGTCAGAAAAGACGCCTCTGCCTTGGAGCTCACACTCACATCGAGGGAGGACTCATCAAAAGGAAATAAATACACAGAGGAGATAACTTTAGATAATGGTAGGAACTACAAAGGAAATGTTAATAAATAAGACAATGTGACAAGGAGTGATTTGAAGGCACAAGAATGGGGACACAGTAGTTTAAAAACAGCCACAAGTTATTTTTAGAAACTGACATCAAGAGGAAGTATCTATTTCTCACCCCTTAATCTTGGCTAGCCTGTGACACACTTCACGTCAGTGGACTGTGGCTGAGATGGCACTGTGCAACTTGCAATTCTCAAGCACCACCTCAAGAGGCCTTGTAATTTTGGTTTTCATCCTCTTGAAGACCAGGTGTTTTGTGAGGAAGCCCAAGCAAGCGTGCTAGAGAGGCCACGTGGATAAAACCAAGGCATTTCAGCTGATGACTCGGCCAACTTCCAAGCAGACGAATAAAACAGCCATTTGAAAGACACCCCCAAGGAGCCCTTCCAACTGACCACAAACGCATGTGTGAAGCTAGCCTGCAGGACGTGTAAGCTATCCCAGCAGAACCACGACCAAATAACTGGCTCTCTGAGTCCTGAGTAAAAGAAATAATTGGCTTGTTTATGTTGAAAATTTTTTTAATTTTTATTTCTACACCCTGGTTGGAGTGATCCCAAGAAACAGTAATAATGTAACAAGCATGTATACAAATAACACTTGCTATATGCTAACCCTGCTTGAGGAACTATACATATATTGGCACAATTCATCCTCACAGTAACTCTATGAGGCTGATATGATTATGACCTAAGTTTTAACTGAGAAGTGAAGGCACAGGGAAGTTAATTAATTTTCCCAGAATCATACAGCGAATAAGTGCCGGAGCTGGAGTTTAAGCCTAAGCAGTCTAAAGTTAGCTTCTGTGTTTTTTTTAATGTTGTATTTTACCGCCTCTTGCCTCTAAGAGGACTTTACACAAACAATATTTAGAAAAATGGCTGCTTTAAATGGAAAGTTATTGAGGATTCTTAGAAGGAAAATAATATGATATTTCTACATGTTTAAATATTATCCTGGCTTTTACATGAAGAATAGATAATAGAAGAGTTACAAGGCTGTTTAGTTAGTCTAACTGATAAGGCATGGTGGTTTTGACTAGGGTAATGACTGTACACTTGCAAAGGAGAGGATAAGTTAAAAATGTATTTTCAGTATAAAAATTATGGTACTTACTGCTGATTAGATGTAGTGGGTAGTTAAGAGAGAGAACGAGAAGTATCGAGAATGATTACTAGGTATTTGGCTGAGTCATATGGACGAATGAGAATGACTGAGGAATAAATTGGGGGTGGAAAATGGGCAATGAATATTCAAATTTAATTAAGTTATATTATGTGGAGTGGAGATCCATAGTAGGTAATTGGCTATCTGCCTGGAACTCAGGGGAGAGGACACAATTAGAGACATAAATTTGGGAATATTCAGCATAGAAATAGGATTTAAAGCCTGAAAAATATGATAACTACAGCAACTTTATGTACATAAGACAGCCTTGGTCATCTAGAAAAGGAAGAAACATTATGCTGATGTAGAAAGAGTGGCCAATTAAATACAAGGAAAATAAAGAGAATGTGAGTTCATGAAATACAAGATAATTATTTTTAAAGAAAAGAGTGGGTGGTCAGCTGAGTTAAATGCTACTTAGTTCAAGAATAGAATAGAGGAAGATTTGCTGGATGTCTCAACAGGGAAATCATTAATGACAGAGAAGAGCAATTTCACGGAGTGAGCTCAGCAGTGAATGGGGATGAGGACATGAGAGAGTGAGTCAAGAGAACTGTTTCAAGAAGTGTTGTGTGATAGTGGGCAGAGAAATGGTGTGCATCTGAAGGAAAATGAGGAGTCAGTGGAGGGCCCCAAAAGCCTGTTTGTGTAGCAATGTTGTGCAAAGAGAGAGGAATTGTTGATACATGAAAGTGGGAACCAGTTGTAGGTAGAATGTAGTCAGGTTTGAAGTTTGATGATGGGAAAACTCATTTGCCTGGGATAGTGTTTCATGTTATTAAGAAAAAAAGAAAAAAGCAGCTTTTGAAAATGATGGTGTGAGTGTGCCCTGGGGCACTGGAAAGCACCAGGGCAGGTGGCTGAGGCTCCAACAGCACCTGGTCCTGTTGCACAGAGGCACTTCCCTCAAGCACACAGCGGCCTCATCTGTAATTCTTTACTTGAAATTGACAGAGAAAGAACAAAGGGGCTCTGACTACCGACTTTGCATTTATGCTAGTATTAAGCTAGAATGCATGGATGCAGCATTATAGTCCAACTATGGGCTTTAAAGCAAAGAAAAGAGGGCTTCCCCTTAAAAATAATTTCTATCAATAGTAGTATATTTATTTTCTATACATCTTCTTGACAGAGTTGGATCAATCTAGTAATCGATATTACTTCCTGGTCAGTGACTACAGGGGACTGACCCAACCAGCAGACACTTGGAGAGAACATGACTAAAGATTTGGGAACACAGAAATCTAAGGGGAAGGTATATTCACAAAGTTCCCAGGAGGAATATGGATCCAAGGATATCCACGTTCCATGTGAATTCTCACTCAAGTGTACCCACTGATGAAATGTTCAGTGTAATCACATAGATAAGATCATATGTCCTGTGAATGTCAGCTAGTCTTCTTCCCCAGGCACTCCAGTAGTTACTCAACAAGTGCAAGTTAAAAATGTCCAAGGTGGTAGGTATGAAAGTGGTACATTGGCTCAACAACATGAGTTTCACCAGTGCTGATCCGGCTGCCACCACTGCTGAGCATACCTCCTATCATTGCAGACTCTGATGGTGATAGCATCATTCCTGAGGGGACCAGACAGTTACTCGTTGTTGGATTGATTTCACTGGACTCCTTTCTTAATGCAAAGGGACTTGATCTGCCATCCCCAGAAAAGATGGTTATTCTGGAAATGGATTTCACGTTCCCATACACAGTGTCTGCATAGATACCATTGTGAATATCTTATTTAGAGTCTTAATATTCTACATAGTATTGCAGCTGGATTAGTTTCCTATAATTGCTGTAGAAGCATAACCATAGATTTAAAGACATAATACAACACAGGTTTACTCAGGTACAGTTCTGGAGGTCAGAAATCTGTGATTATTTCACTGGATTAAAGCCAAGGTGTCAGAGAGTTGGTTTCTTCAGGAGGGAACAATCTGTTGCTTTGCCTTTTTCAGATTCTAGTAGGCCACCAGAATTCTTTGTCCTGTGACCCCTTTCCCACCTTCAGAGTTTGTCACTGTGGCCGCTACTCCCATCATCACATGACCTTCTTCTCTCTCTTAGTTGCACTTCCCTCTGGCTCCCCATGAGACTCTCGTATCATTGCAATCATCTATGTAATGCAGGATAATCTCATCTCAAGATCTCTGATGTACTCACATGTGCACAATCCTTTTTTCCATATAACATAATGCATGTGTAGCCTCCAAGGATTGTTAAGTAAACATATTGGGGCACCACTGCTTGGCCTGCTACAGGTACTAACAAGTGCTTTCTTTTCCACAGAAAGTAAGGTGTGTCAATGGGCCCACACAGGTGAAATTCACTAATCCCACCATATACTATATCATCCAGAAATATTCAGCTCTAGAGCATGCTAGAATGGTGTTTTGAAGATTTAGTTAAACCACTTTCTGGGTGAAAACATCCTCCAAGGTTGTGATGCTGTCCTAAAGGATATGACATGTCTTTCGAATCAGCAGTCAAAATATGACAGTTTTAAATCATTGCCAGAATTCACAGTTCCAGGAATAAAAGGATAGAATTATACTCAATGACCAACTTGCATAATTTTGGTTTCTAGACACTGTAAGTTTAGATCTTCTTAATTACAAAGGGAGAATGTTTCCACCACATGAAAACATGGTTCCATTGATCTGGAAAATGAGACTATCACCTGATCATTTGGGAATCCTCATGTCACTGAGGCAACAAGCAAAGCAGAGGGATTAATCTCTATTATTAAAGAAAAATAGGATGCTATTCTACAACAGAATAGGGCATAGAATGTCTAGAACCCAACGGGTCTTCTAAGCTGCCTCTCAATAATAAAAATTAATGGAAAAGTACAGCAACCCAATAGAAAGCACTACTGAGGGCTCACACTCTTTAAGAATTAGAGTTTGAATTAATGCAACAGGTAAAGAATATGAATCAGATGGGGTACTGCCCGAAGTCAAAGGGGACCTGAGCACAAGAGAGAACTGTAAATATTACCACAGACTCAAGACCCGTTAACAACCATTACAGATGTGCTGACTGTGGCAGTGACTCCTGATTTCTTCCTTGCTTGACACATAACACTGTGTGTATTAGTTAAGTATTTCTTTTGTCTTCTCTCCCTTCCCTGATCATTTTATATATAAAATACAGTGATAGTTAATTTTCCATTTTAGTATTCAAATTACAGAATATTCAGAGTGAAAGCATTTCTGTTTGTGTGCAAAATAGTTGATCATATTTGATGAAAGCATCATATTGTTGTGAACATTGTTGAATGAAGTTTAAATAAGGGTTCAAGTGAGGGAGATGAACACTGTGCAGCCAAGAGGTGAACTGTGTTGGTTAAATTTGTCTATTATTGTCGGCTCCATCTCCACTCTTTAGTGTTCTTTTCTGTATTACTGGCAGGAATGGGAGGCTGAAAATTGTATTCCCAGGTTTCCTTGACAATGAAGGCTAAGAGGAGACAAAATGCAGGGAGGAAGAGAAAAGCTGTTTTATTTTCTGTTACTGGGTCATCAAGAATGACTGCAGCATCAGTCAGAGTGCAACGTCCTGATCTCCTGCTTAGCTGCAGTGATGGGTCCAGCAGAGGAAGCAGCAGCAGCAGCCGGGTCCTGACATCCCGCGTTCCTGCTCACCTCAGGGATGCAGCTCAGCACCAGTAGCAGCACCTCCAGCAAGCAGCTGGCAGAAGCAGACAGTCCAGGGTCAAGGGCAGCTTCTGGTTTCTGTGTGACACCCTTCTCTCCTCTGTTCTTTCAGCACTTCTAAGACAACTACCACCCCTTCTGTGCATTAAATTGCTCTTCGCTTTAATATTCAGAATGGTCTCTGATTTCTGAGCTTGGCACTGATAGGAGCCTCTGATTATGTAAAATATGTAAGAAAACTATTTTCTATGGTTGTCTCCTCTTGCCAGTCACTATTTCATCCCCTACGCTGGAAAGTTGTTTGAGAAATTGAGCTGGCTGTCTCATTGAGGAAAACACTGTGGCATAATGTGAAACAGCCCTGTCACCTTAGGAAAGTTAAAATTACCCTTCTCTGTAAATGTGCTTAAAAATGGAATGATGGATATAAAGTTGCCCAAGGAATTAAAATAATTATGTAAACTGCAAGATGCAAATTGTGGCTTATAAAATTAGTAAATGGTTTTTTAAATCGGGGTCCATAGGAGAGGTGATACTATCTGACTGCTACAAGGAGTTGGAAGTTTACATCTATTCTCCTCCATCACCCTTCCACTCTAACATCTCTCTCCTTCACTTTCTCCTTCCTCTCCTCCGCTCCAACTCCAACTCTATCCCTGTCTCTCTGTGTTATTTCTGATCCTTTCCCTACTCATTCATCCTACTTCTATTTTGGCTCCATCTGCAAAGGGACATAGCCAGTATCTCCTTCCAAAGGTTAAGGTCACTGACACTATGGACCTATTATCCCCAAATTTGCATCCACCACTAAACCCTGGTTTACCAGACATTATAAGCCTTTTCTACTGAACACTCCCCTGCATGTAAAGAATAGAAGTTCCAAAGCCTACAGAACTACAATTCAGATACCATTTAACTAACTGGGAATTAAACTAGGAATAGATACATGAAAACAAATGTGGGAAGGTCTGAAGAGGATGGCCTAGCAAGATTCTGGTCCAGGCTGAGGGAAGGGCTCAGGATCCTACCTGGAGATGAAGTTTCTGTGCAGATGGATCTTAGACCTAGAGGAACACTCCCTTCTTTGTTTTGCTCAATCAGAATCCTCTCAAGGAAAGGTAAAAGAAGTGAAGAGTTAAGGAATACGGTGGGTCCGTGAGACAGTGCAAAGAGGAGATGCTAAGTGTGGGGAAGTGAGAGAATGCGGATGATGCTTTCCCCTCATCCAGAGACCCCTCCCCTGATGGTGGCAGCCAATAGGATGTCTTCTGTGAGTCCAAAGGCACAGAGTGTTCAGATACTCAGCCCTCCCGGCCCTACATGGGAAAACTACTGACACAGTGTAATTAGGCAAAATGTCCTGAGCATGGGGGATCCTGGATCAGCTGCTCATTCTGTTCAACACATAAAATTCTGAACATATTAGAATGGGAGAAAGGGCCACTGCCCATGAAAAAAGAAAACATGGGCATCAAAGGAGGCAAAGATGAGGCCTGGAGATTGATGCCTGTTGGTGATCCCCCCTTTCATCGTAGAAGGCAACACACCACAGCTTCTCAGGGCTCAGAGCAGAGGAACACATAAGGTTGGGTGGAGGAAGCCACAGTCTAAGCCTCAGCGCAGGTCATCATCAAGGAGCAGATTATCAATGTTCTCCAAGATGTCATCCTTGTGCTAGAGTGCTCATCTGTCTCCCTCCGCACTGCTTCACAGCTCTTCCAAATCCTATCCCGATGTACCATGTGCACTTCCTTCTCAGGCTCCTACCCTGCTCTGCTGCTGCCTTTCCCGTCCCTCCTCACCACATTTAGCTGAAGTTCCACAGCAAGAGGCTGAGGAATAATTTGCCACCATAGGAAGGATTCTTTCCCCAGTTTTGGTCTCAAGGGAGGAAATTGTGAATTTACTTAGAATTGTAAAGTTACCTAGCAGGTAACTCTGCCCTCTGCCCTATGACCTATGTAAACTTAACAGCTCTGTGTTGCCCAACAAGAAGTTCCTCCAAATCCAAAGGGTCTGGGTGGAAAGACCTGATGCTCTTTATGACACCTGCTGAGGCCCTGACACTGCCAACCAGGCTGTTGTGTAATAATCCACCCATCCACATAAGGGAATTTCAGGGGCCTCCCCTTTTTCCTTCCTGGAAAGGGAAGACAAGGGTTGGGCATGAGGTAGAAACATCTGCCTCTGTCCTCCCTAACTTCTAATTTCTACCCTGGGATGTCACCAGTTGCCCAGCTGGCTAATTCCCCTTGGAAACCAAAGAGTAGACAGGGGTGTTACTTTTCTCTCACGGATGGCTCCACATTTCAGAAGTCAGTTAAGCATGTTCCAGGACAATTATTTGTAGCTGCCTTTGGGTGGGCAAGGTTTCCAAGGATCAGTTGTTCCATCTGAACTGAGAGACATCATTTTGTGTGTGAGAGAATGAACAGCACAGGCGTAGGGGCACTGAGGATAAGACAGGCCACAGAATGGAGATAAGGGGTAAAGTAACATCAAATAAGCACTTTGGTAGGATTTCTGAATCAGATGACCCCCATATCAAAGGTCTAGACTATTTTTAGGGTTTCCTTCTCTCTATCTCGAGGAATTTGTCTAATCCTTTCTGCCAGTTCCAAGGTAACTCAAACATTCCCCTGCCCCAGCTTCTAAATCTTATCTTCACCTGTTCACTGTGCTGTTTTCTCAACATTTCTGGCTGCATATATTGCTGCCCCAGGCAGGCCAAGCTTAAGACATACACATCTGTCTTCCCACATCAACTTAGTTTAAATGGGTAAGTCCTCCTTGCTGCACAAAAGAGGACTTTTTATTGATATCTCAGGAAAACTAGGCTGGAGTCCCTTTTCTTAAGACAGAGCTCTGCATTTATTTGCTCAGAGCCATTGGAAAAGAATGATTGATGAGCCAAGGTTTTCCTTTCATAGTATGGAACTAAAGAAGTTCGCATTCCTTGTTGCTATGTCTCGCAGTCTGCATTACTCAGTCAGTGCAAAGTGCATTTGATTAGAGCAAGAGAGAGCTATTTTACTGACCTTTTTTATGTTAGTGTTAATTACAATTAGATCCAAAATCAGGCTGGTCTTCTATATAAAAGCGAGTACAATATTTCTAGAGTCTTAATAAAATACAAAATTGAGGCTAAGGAGGGTAGATTGCCTGAGCTCAGGAGTTCGAGACCAACCTGAGTAAGACCCTGTCTCTAAAAATAGCCAGGCATTGTGGCGGGTGCCTGAAGTCCCACCCACTCAGGAGGCTGAGGTAAGAGAATCACTTGAGCCCAACAATTTGAGGTTGCTGTGAGCTACAATGCCACAGCACTCTATCCAGGGCAAAAAAGGGAGACTCTGTCTCTTAAAAGAAAAAGAAAGAAAGAAAGAAAGGAAATACAAAATCACCAACTTTCATGGCTTAAACCAGGGTGATCCATGCATGCTGAAACATAGAATTTTCCTTTATTAGAAACTAATTCTTAGGCCTTCAAGACTACTGTAAATAGGAATGGAGAATTCTGACTAAAGGGCTTCTTTGTACATGTTTGCCTTACATTGTCTGTTATTGTATGACCTGGATCCTGCAGTAAACCTGCCCTTACCTTTAATGTGTCGCTGGATGTCTGCATGTCTGTGTGTCTGCATGTTTACATGTCTGCATGTCGGCATGTCTGTGTGTCTGTGTATCTGCATGTTTACATGTCAGCATGTCTCAAGTCGGCATGTCTCATGTCTGCATGTCTGCATGTCTGTGTGTCTGCATGTCTGTATGTCAGCATGTCTCAAGTCTGCATCTCTCATGTCTACATGCCTGTATGTCTTCATGTCAGCATGTCTGCATGTCTGCTTACCTTGACTTCCTAGTGAGTCTGCTCCCACTGCTCTTCTCCCTGGGGAGTCCCCTTCCCATGTGTTTATTTGTAGGGAATTCTTTCCCTTTCCAGACAACGTATTCCTAATGCTTTTTGCTGCACCATACTTGAGGTCTTTTCCTTTCAGCATGGACTGGTGGAAAAAGCACATCAGTGCCAATGCAGTAAAGTTTGCAAGAGGATGGAAAAGGCAGTTTGGCTCTTTTAAAACTCCCTACACACGTAGGCTCTACAGAACATTTGATCTATACTTTCTTAGTTGGAGAATAACTACATCAGAACATTGATTAATAATAAAAAAAAAAAAAAATGTTACTGGACCACGTTCTGGACTGAGATGTTACTTACTCCAGCTGTTGAGGAACTCCGCTGAGTGCTCCTCCCATGTTAAATCCATGGAGCAGGACCTGAGGAGTCAAAGGAAGAAAAATGCATCTCATCCCCCACTTCTCCTAGCTCCTGCTCTACTCCCTTGCACTAAACGAAGTACGCATTTTATTTGTTCAGTTGTTTAGTGGCTGGCTTTATCACTTTCGGAGAGTTAACAGATAAGAGAGAAAAACTCTTAATTTTATCTGGTTAGAATCAGATGGTGCATTTCAATAGAAATATCACAGAAGTGATGTGTCCTTTTCAGCATATCATGTTAAGGAGACACGTGATGTTTACTGGTTCTACTGTTGGTGATTTTAACTTTGATTACTTGGTCAAAGTGACACAGCAGTTCCCCCCTACCCTTATCACGGGGAAATACATTCAAACCCTCCCCCGCTGGATTCCTAACACTGAGGACAGCACTGAACCTTGTATACAGGCATACCACGGAGACATCACAAGTTTGGTTCCAGACCACATAATAAAGCAAGCTACATAAATTTATTTTTGGTCCCCAGAGCATATAAAAGTTATGTTTACAGCATACTGTAGTCTGTTAACAGCATACTGTAGTCTGTGCAGTAACGTTAGTCACCAAGTCATGATCTAACTGCTGGTGGAGGGTCTTGACTCAATGTTGACAGCTGCTCACAGATCACAGTGGTAGTCATTGCTGGTTGGGATCATTGTGGCAATTTCTTAATGCTGCATCACTTTACTCTTCCTTTCACAAATTTTTGTCTACAGCAAGCAGTGTTGCTTGATAGCATTTTAACCACAGCAGAACTTCTTTCAAAATTGGAGTCAATTTTTTTCAAACCCTGATGCTGCTTTATAAATTAAATAGAGGTAATATTCTAAATGCTTCATTTTCATTTCAACAATGTTCATAGCATCTTCACCAAGTATAATTTCCATTTGAAACTACTGCATCTTAAGGCTCAGTGGCTCAAGTCTGTAATATTAGCACTATGAGATGCCAAGGCAGGTGGATTGCTTGAGCTCAAGAGTAGGAGACCAGCTTGAACAAGAGTGAGATCCTGTCTCTAAAAATATAGCCAGGCATGGTGGCAGGCACCTGTAGTCCCAGCTATTCTGGCTGAGGCAAGAGGTTCATTTGAGCCTAAGAGTTTAAGGTTGCTGTGAGCTATGATGCCACAGCACTCTACTGAGAGTGACAAAATAAAACTGTCTCAAAAAAAAAAGCAATTCAACATTTGTTAAAATTTTACCTTGAGATAGAAGCAATTCAGTCACCTCTTCAGGCCCCACTTCTCATTCTAATTCTCTTGCTATTTCCACAATTTCCATGCCAGCAGTTACTTCCTCCACTATAGTCTTAAATTCCCCAAAGTTATCCCTGAGAGTTGGAATCGCTGTCTTCCAAACTCCTATTAATATTGATATTTGACCTTCCATTAATCACAAATGTTCTTAGTGGCATCAAGAATGGTGAATCCTTTCCAGGTTTTTAATTTACTTTACCCGGATCCATCAAGGAATCGCTACGTGTGGTAGCTACAGTCTTATGCAATGTATTTATTAATAATAAGATTTGAAAGTCAAAATTACCCCTTGATCCATGGGTTATAGAATGGATGCTGTGTTAGCAGGCATGAAAACAACATTAATCTCCTCACATATCCCCATCAGAACTCTTGGGTGACCAGGTACATTGTTGAGCTCTTGGGTGACCAGGTGTATTGTCAATATTTTGAAAGGAACCTTTGTGCTGAGCAATAGATCTCAACAGTGGGCTTAAAATATTCTGTAAACCATGCCATGGATGTGTTGTTATCCTGGCTTTATTGTTTAATTATAGAGAACTAGAGTAGATTTAGCATCATTCTTAAGAGCGCTAGGATGTTCAGAGTGGTAAATGAGCACTAGCTTCAAATCCAAGTCACCAACTGCATTAGCCCCTGTAAGAGATCCATCCTGTCTTTTGAACTTTAGAGGCCAGGCATTTTTCTTCTCCTCTCTAGCTATGAAAATTATGTAGGCACCTTCTCCCTGTAGAAGACTCTGTTGTCTACATTGCAAACCTGTTGTTTAATGTAGCCACCTTCATCAGTTATCTTAGCTAAATCTTCTGTCCTTGCTGCTTTATCTTGTACTTTTATGTTACGAAGACCACTTCTTTCCTTAAACCTCATGAACCAACCTTTGCTAGCTTCCAACTTTTCTTCTGCAACTTTCTCACCTCTTTCAGCTTTCATAGAATTGAAGAGTTAGGGCCTTGCTCTAAATTAGGCTTTGGTTTAAGAGAATGTTGTAAGTGATCTGATATTCTATCCAGACCTCTAAAACTTTCTCCATATCAACAATAAGACTGTTTTGATTTATTATTATTCATATGCTCATTGGAGTAGCCCTCGAATTTCCTTCAAAACCTTTTTCTTTGTATTCACAACTTGGCTAATTGACATAAGAGAACTAGCTTTTTTTTTTTTTTCCCAGTGACCTCTGAACTGTTTATTGGCCTAAGAGCATGCTGCTGTACTGCCTCAGTGTCTCAGAACTTTGGTGTCATTGGTCTCAGACACCACTTTGCCATCCACTATCCTGCGGGTGGTGGTCTTTTGGATGGTTTGCATGGAGTTGCTGCTGTCCAGGACATCACCAAGGTTGAAGTCCTCCCTGTCCTCCAGCAGGCGGCGGTAGGTGGCGATTTCAGCCTCTAGCTTGACCTTGATGTTCAGCAGCGCCTCATACTCCTGGGCCTGGCGCTGCCCCTCTGCCTGGGTCTGTGCCAGCTCTGATTCCAAATGCAGCAGGACCCCATTGAGTTGCTCCATCTGCAAGGTGTAGCAGGCCTCCACTTCCCTCAGGCTGTCCTCCAACCTGGACTTCTGATTTCTCATGGAGTCCAGTTGGATCTCCAAGGACTGGACTGTACGCATCAGCTCTGTGAGCATTGTCTTAGCAGCTCTGACCTCAGCAAACTGTAAGGTGACCACTGAGGTGCTCTCCTCAATCTGCTGGGACCAGGTCTTGGCCAGCTTTTCTTGGTTCTTCTGAGCCAGCTTGTCATACTGGGTCCACATGTCTGCCATGATCTTGCTCAGGTCCTGGGATTTAGGAGCATCTACCTCCACAGTCAACCCAGAGCTGGCCATCTGGGCTAGTAGGACTTTTACTTCCTCCTCGTGGTTCTTCTTCATGAAGAGCAGCTCCTCCTTGAGAGCCTCGATCTCTGACTCCAGCTGCAGCCGAGTGATATTGGTGTCATCAATGACCTTGCAGAGCCCATGGATTTCGCTCTCCACAGATTGGCGCTCGGCCAGTTCTGTCTCATACTTGACTCTAAAGTCATCAGCAGCAAGACAGGCATTGTCAATCTGCAGAACAATGCGGGCATTGTCCACAGAATTTGCAAAGATCTGAGCCCTCAGGTCCTCGATGGTCTTGAAGTAATGCGCCCAGTCTCTGACCTGGGGTCCCTTCTTCTCCAGGTGTTCCCGGATTTTGCTCTCCAGCGTCCAATTATCAATCTCCAGGTTCCTCACTCTGTCCAGGTGGGAGGCCAGGTGGTCGTTCAGTTCTTGCATGGTCTCCTTCTCGGTCTGGATGCCCCCTATTCCTGCTAGACCCCCAGCCATCCCCGTGGCCAGGCCCCTGGACCCCCAGCCGCCCCAGAAGCTGGTGGAGCAGGTCACGGAGATCTGGGAGCCTGAGCCCCTGGCGCCTGCATAGATGCTGGCTGTGCTGCTAGCGGGCCAGACACTGTAGCTGGGCACCTGGACTGAGCCCAGGGACCGGTGATTGCTGGAGAAAGTGGTGGAACGAGTAGTGAAGGACATAATGTCTGAAGAGGAGAGAACAAAACTCGGGCGAAATGGGGAGAGAACTAGCTTTAAGCCTATGTTGGCTCTCAACATACCTTTCTCATTAAGCTTAATCATTTCTAGCTTTGATTTAAAGCAACAGTTCTCAACCTGTGGGTTGCAACCCCTTTGTAACAATGAAAATGCATCCTGCATATCAGATATTTACATTACAATTCATAACAGTAGCAAAATTACAGTTATGAAGTAGCAATGAAAATAATTTTATGGTTGGGGGTCACCACAACATGAGGAACTGTATTAAAGGGTTGCAGCATTAGGAAGGTTAAGAACCACTGAAAAGCAAAAAAAGTGTGACTCTTCCTTTAATTTGAACACTTAAAAGCCATTGTAGGGTTATTAATTTGTCTAATTTCAATATTGTTGTGTCTCAGGGAACAGGGAGGCCCAAGGAAAGAGAGAGAGAAAGATGGGGAAGAGCCAGTCAGTAACACAGTCAGAACACACATAACATTTATCAGTTGAGCTCTCTGTCTCAGGTGGATGTGGGTTCATGGCACCCTAAAACAATTAACATAGTAACATTAAAGATTACTGAGATCACTGATCATCATAAAAAGATATAATAATTTCATAATAATGAAAAAGTTTGAAATATTTTGAGAATGACCAAAATGTGTCACAGAGGCATGAGTGAGCCTACGCTGTTGGAAAATAGACTTGGTTGACAGAGGGTTTCCATAAACCTTTAATACATAAAACAAAAAACTCAGTATCTATGAAGTGCAATAAAGTCAAGTGCAATATAATGAAAGAGGCCTGGATACTGTTATTTCTTATACATACCTATGATAAATTTTAATTTATAAATTAGACATAATAAAAGATTAACAATAATAGCTAATAATAAAAAGAACAATTATAACAATATGCTCCCATCACTACTCTTGTGCTTTAGGGTCATTAACACTGTAATACTGTGAGAGTTGTTCTAATAAGCACGCTGGCTACTAAGTTCCTAGTAGGCAGGTAGCATCCCAGCATGGACAAACTGGACAAAGGGATGATTCATGTCCCAGATGGAACAGAGCAGGATAGTGCAAGATTTCATCATACCACTCAGAACAGTGCACAATTGAAGGTTTATGAATTGCTTATTCCTGGAGTTTTCCCTTTAATATGTTCAAACTGCAGATGGCCACAAGCAACTGAAACTGTGGAAGGCAAAACCATGGATAAGGGGCAGCTACAGTACCAACTAACTTTCTTCACTATAGTTATTATTTTCCCTATGCATTTACTAGTGACCTTGCAGGGACATAGTAGGAGATTCTGTAAATATTCTCTTCCTCGTCAAATTTTTAACCATTCATTTTAGTATACATTGATGATCATGTTTTAAAACATATTATGATGTTTGTTAACTGACAATTTGCCAAAACGATGAGTCATTCCTTTTATAGTTGTTAGCTGGCATTATAAGAAAAAATGTTACTTTCTTCCATTAATTTAATTTATTTATTTAAGTATGGAGTTATGGATTCTAATTATGGATTATATTGCATTGCTATCATTATTTATTTTGATGTTCAAACTATTTCAAATTTTGGGAGTACCAATTCTCTCCAGCTGGTTCCTTTGACTTTTGAAATATGTCCATCATTCTTTGGGTATTTCTTTACTTTCTGGCATGGTAAGAAGTTCCAGGCTCATCTTATACTTATACTCCTGCCTGAAATCAGCCATTTATCCAGTAGCCTCTGATTTCTTTTATTTTAACAAAGTATGGTATCTAGAACTCATGATCTGAATATTATTAGTATGTCATTGCCCCTAAGGCTCTCTGGGCAGAGAGAGCAAGTGTGCAAATATAAGTAATCTCTCTCTTGCTGCCTTCTTATTTCCTCCCTTCCCCCCATCTCACTTCCAATTTTTTCACACAAGCAATCTCTGTTTCTCCACAACCACATCAATGTAAACTGTTTTTACAATGATCTAATTTTATTTATTTATTTTTTTATTAAATCATAGCTGTGTACATTAATGTGGTCATGGGGCACCATACATAGACCGTCTAGTTTCATAGACCGTTTGACACATTTTCATCACACTGGTTAGCCTAGCCTTCCTGGCATTTTCTTAGTTATTGTGCTAAGACATTTACATTCCACATATGCCCTTGTAAGATGGGGATTGGTGGGATTACACCTGCGGTGCATCTTACAATGATCTAATTTTATAAGATAATATTCAATGGCCTATTCTAGTCATGAAGCTTGCACAGATTTGGGAAAAGGTAATGTTTACGTTGCCACTTAAAAGTGGAGCCACAGAGCAATTAGATGTCCCCAAAGAACTCTCATCAGTGTGGCAGTCTAGGACAGAAGTTCTGCCTGCAGGTCTTTTTTGTTTTTTTGTAGACAGAATCTCACTCTGTTGCCCTGGGTAGAGTGCTGTGGCATCATCACAGCTCACAGTAACCTCAAACTCTTGGACTCAAGCAATAGTCATGCTGCAGCCTCCCAAGTAGCTGGGACTACAGGCACCCACAGCTACACCTGATGAGTGTTTTCCTATTTTTAGTAGAGATGGCATCTAGCTCTTGCTCAGGCTGGTCTTGAACTCCTGAGCTCTATCATCCCAGAGTGCTAGGATTATAGGCATGAGCCACCATGCCCAGCCCCTGCTTGCAGCTCTTAATAGAATGCAGGTTAGGTATTTCCTAAGAAACTCTGTGCATCTGCCCCAGTGCATATGGGAGACGCAATAACACCAGCACTAATCAGAGCATGAATCACAAGAGGTACAAGAAGCCCTGTCTCAAAGACTGGTCCCTACTACTAGACTTAGGATTATTAAGACTCCTGCTAATTCTGGAGTGCTCAATGGTGGCTCACTGAAAAAAATAATCTCCCTTTAAAGGTTGCCTATAAAATTGCCACAAAGACAATAAATAAAAAGTGGGAGGGAATCTTGGAGAGATGAGTGTGTATATAAAATAAAGCAAATTATTCTATTATTCCTCTGTGGCCTGTTCTCAATGCTGTGATTCTTGGCCAGAGTAAAATTGACAAAAAAGAGAAACAGGATAAAAGAGTTAGCATAAAGGTCTATTCCTCCAGATTCTGCCATAGCAAATTTGCTCATCAAAGGGTACATGTGAAAACCAATCACAAACTGTTTAATACATAAGATATAGGATAAATTCATGGCTGCCTCATAGTTATATGAGGTCCTGCCACAAAGCATAATCTGAAAAGATTCTGGTTCGGGTGTTTAGACTTACCAAGCTCTAGGGATGGTATTGAAAGAAATGAAACCCAATGTTTCACTGATAAATTTGTAACTGATCCAGGACAGGAGAAAAGGATTAAATGAGACCTCTTCTAAAGTTTTTCACTACAGAAGGAAGGTGAAATTCCAGTTTCCTACTGTAGCTCCCATCCACAGCTATAAAAACAGTGTTTTGCAGGCATCCAGCCAATAGTCATGGAGTCATTTTCCCCCTTACCGGGTGGGGGTGGAGGGGAGATGCCCTCACTAAGAAGACACTAGGAATGTTAGTGACATGTCATTCACATACTTGCTAAAGGAAATGGAGGGAAGTAACATCAGGATTCCCCTCCAAGTTGGACTCCTAAACTAGACTGGACTAAGAAATTACCACGAATTGCTTTATTAAGAAATTACTATGAATTATCCAGTCCTTAAAATTCTTAGCCTCAATCATCTGCATTATCTCATCCTTGATTTTGTACATGAATCTGTCTGACCTGAAGATAGGGTGACAAATGGAAGAAAGTATGAGGGTTGAGGACACCAAATGAAGCAAACAATTATTCTGGGGTGCATTTGTTCAGGTGCAAATTACATATGAGAATCATAGGAGATGCTATTAGCCTAAGCATGAAGCTTCTTTTTCCTGGTCTCACAGCATCTGCTTCTAAAATCCTATTTATAGCACCTCACATTGATCTGAGGAACACAGACTTAATATCCATGCAACCTTTGGTTCAAAGCATAGAAAAGATTGTCATTGTGACCCCTCAAAGGACAAGCTTTTGATTTACTCTAAATTAGGTCACAGAAGCCATGATTAGGCATAAAATATTATTTCCAAGACTGATATCCCATACTTAGGTCTGGGACAAGAAGACTTTTCCTTCAGGGAAGGCACATAAAACAAATCTACTCTTGCCTCTATACTCTCAACATAAAACAGATCTAAGCCATTTTCCAGAAAATTATTGGAATTAAGGGATTGTAGTACACATACTATGGAAAGCACTTTTCCTCCTTGCATTCTTTTTCTTTCTTTCTTTCTTTATTTTTTTTTAATTTTCGATCCAGGGTCTCTTTTTGTCACATAAAGCTATAGTGTCATGATGACATCGTAGTTCACAGCAATCTCAAACTCCTGGGCTCAAGTGATCCTCCTGTCCCAGCTGCCCAAGTAGCTGGGACTACAGGTATACACCACTACACCCAACTAATTTTTCTATTTTTAGTAGAGACAGGATCTCACTCTTGCTCAGGCTGGTTTCAAACTCCTGGCCTCAAGAAATCCTCCCAAAGAGTTAGGATTAGAGGTGTGAACCACTATGAGCTCCTTCAAAGAAGAGCTGCTTCTTCTTTGCATTCTTCATGCTATCATATCTTAAGACTAAAACAGAAATAATAGGAAAAATAAAATATCAGGAGCTCCATTGTCTCTGATTCACAACGTGTTTTAATCCTAGTAATTAGGTATTTGAACCAGCTAGTCATTGGTCATTCCCTTGCACCAAGGAAAGAGTAAGGATCTACTCCCAATTATGAAGGCCAGCAAATGTCAAGAATTACAGAAGAATTTTATGATGCTCAATATGTCAAATCTCCTTTGCTCTTATATTTAAAAACTGCTACATGTTACAAAGGCAGATTATAGCTTGCTGAGAATCCATGGGAAATAGTCATGAGGTGATGTAACTTATTCCTTCCTTCTGGGTCTTCAGTTACTCAGTGACTATTGATAAAGTAAGGAAAGATTGGAAACTGAGCTGTTTGGGAATGTAGAAATTAATGACATTTTTCTCATCCACTGTTAATTTACTCCTGATATAATAATTTTGAAAGCCTCATCGAGGATAATATGGTAGGCTAGAAGAGGAGGTTAAATCATGACATTGTTACATATCAGGCCTTTCAGAGATAAGAGAATGGTCTAATTACAGAACAGTCTTGAGTTGTACCAGTGATATTCTGCTCCCATATTGAAGGCCAACACTCAAAGGTCTAGAAAAAGGCTTGGCCCAATTTCCACATTACAATGTAGACTCTCAATCTGCATGGAGATGGTGTTAAGTGATCCCTAAGGGGTCCTCTGTAGTGTAGAGCCCCAAGATTCTCTGCATTTCTCAAAAAGCATAGTCATAATAACTCCATAGAGAACAGCAACCACATAGTGTTAAACTTTCTCAGAGACATTTCCACTGGAAGAGAAGCTAGAGAAGTAGGGTCTGCAGAGCTTTCAGTTCTGCTAAACAGAGGAAAAGCAGAAATCCTGAGCTCGGGGCCAGTAAGGCCTCTGCCAGACAAATCAAGGGAAATTCATGAAGCAAAAATCCCTCTCTTTTTCTAGTTTCTTCAAGAAATTCTCATTTATAAAAACAAAGTGTGGGATTAAGAGAAAATTTAGGCATGAGCCCACTGGACAAATTAAAAAGTTTCTTTCTTCCCTCCCTCCCTCCCTCCCTTCCTTTCTTTCTTTCTTTCTTTCTTTCCTTGACAATGTCTCACTCTGTCACCTGGGCTAGCGTGCAATGCTGTCATGATAGCTCACAGCAACCTCAAACTCCTGGGCTCAAACTATCCTCTTGTCTCAGCCTCCCCAGTAGTTGGGACTACAGGTTCCCTAATGACTAATTTTTCTCTTTTTGTAGAAATGGGTTCTTGCTCTTACTCAGAGATGATCTTGAACTTCAACTGCGATGACGCACAGAATGTCAGATGAATGGGAGTGACACGGCACAGTCCTGCACTGCATTTCCACAGTGGTTCCTACCCTGAGAAATTTACCTGTCTGTAAAGAAGATATGGAAGATTGGATAAGAAACTTAAAAATAGTAAATGGTCCTCTGTAGGTGGATCACCCAAGAGACTATAACAACCTGGTCTACCTATGGAGGTGGTCAACACAAGGAAATAGGCCTACTGTATGCTGAGTACATGTGGTGCTCATGTCCAGTTTATAAAAATTAGATCAGCTTAAGGAGATAGTGTAGGGAGATGATTGATTATGGAGGTTCTACTGTAACTACTGTATAAGCACATATCTAAATCCTGATTTGCCTGGATAAATTAATGAGCTACTCACACTGAAAGCTAAATTCCTGCTGAATATACTCCTTACTTCCCCCTACATCTTCTCCTTCAATAGTTCTCTAAAAGTCCCCAAGGGATTTATCATATGAATTCAAAAATCAGCATAGCAACCTCTGGGATCTACATCTCAGTACCTGATCCTCATCAGGGCCACTATGCATGCAGACCTTGCTGCTTACAGATGCACCTCACACATGGTATGTTCTCCTTCCTATCACCTTGCAAGAATTTCCATCTTCTTCATAGCAAAGTGGTCAACCAATTCACCATGGCCACCAATGCTCTTCTCTCCAACCTTACCAGGCAGAAATGCTTAGCAGTCCAGGAAAATTCCTTACCTCTTTCAAGGTAAGGAAAGTTCACTCTCACCTCTGCTTTATGCTCTTTTAGAGAAGGATAAAGCTCTTTCTCCTATAAGTGAAGCTTGTTTTGTTAGTTTGTTTGGGGTTTTTTGTTTTGTTTTATTTTGTTTTGTTTTTTTTAACCCACCACCTCCAGTATACGTGGCCGGTGCCCTATTCCTTTGAGCCACAGGTGCCACCCAAAGCTTGTTAATGAGGTAAGAACAATTCCCTCCTTTCTTTAGAAGCAGAACTACGTGGACCTTGATGTGTGAATGTGTTGACAAGGCTGGATCTTTCAGTTTCTACCCAGAGCACAGCATACTTGACATCTTCAGTGTGTCAGGGTCAAGACTGGCTCAGGGTCAGGCTCCACAGTGTACCTTGAAACATGGCTTTCATCCAATCTCTCCCCCCACCTTTTTGGTTATTTATCTTTCTGCTATATATAAAGCTGTAAAATGTGAGGATATAGCAAGAGATAGAGACCATGAAGAAAGGACCCCAATATTTAACTTAGGGGTCATTCTAATATCAGGAGTTCTTACAATATAATTAATGTTGTGATTCAGTGGAGGAGGTTAAAACACAATTGGGCAAGACTAGGAGAGTTAGGAAAATGGGTATGAAATTCCACTTCTCTGACTTAAGGATAAGATCATTGTGACCTTAATATCCTCTGTGAGGTATTTTCTAGGGGCAAGACATGAGATTAATATTTATTCTATCTGTTGATTCAGGTGACATAAGAAATGGCTATTATGACTTCAAAAAGTCAACCACAGGCTTAGGTCATAAAGATCAACCCCTGTGCATAATTTTTTTTTCTTTTATTATTATTATTGTTGTTGTTGTTTTGGGGGATTTATTGAGGGTACAATAAGCCAGGTTACACTGATTGCATTTGTTAGGTAAAGTCCCTCTTGCAATCATGCCTTGCCCCCAGAAGGTGTGACACACACCAAGGCCCCACCCCACTCCGTCCTTCCCTCTCTCTACTTTTCCTCCCCCACCCCTCCATGACCTTAATTGTCATTAATTGTTCTCATATCAAAATTGAGTACATAGGATTCATGCTTCTCCATTCTTGTGATGCTTTACTAAGAATAATGTCTTCCACTTCCATCTGGGTTAATATGAAGGATGTAAGGTGTGCATAAAATTTTATCTGAAGCTTAAAACTCTAGTTAGGATTGCTTTTAGAAAATCCACTCTCTTCCTCTCATTTGTATATTTTCTACAAATGCATAGTTTCTCAAATGCTTTTTGGGCCAGTTTCAACATCTCTATTGATTAATTAATTAATTAAAACAATTGACACATGCTCTTTTTATATTTGTCTCATGGTGCTAATTTTACCATTTTGATAATTATACTTCAATAAGGGTTAAGAATTTAATAAATTTATTTGACAGATTTGAGTTTTATTAAGTATTAAGAAATTTATTAGAAGGAGAAATGGATGCTGAGAAAAAAGGAATTTGGAGATTAAGTAAAAGAAAACTGATTTGGAAGTGTTGAAATGAGAAGAGCTGCTTCCCTGAAGTCTAAATCCTCCCTCCCTAGGCTTGGTCCTGCTTTTTTTTCCCACAGTTTTCATTCAGACTTAAACCTACTCGGTCCAGAACAGTATTTCTGATGACTCAGGAAAAGCCTTCAGCTTACAGCAATACCTAGAGTCAGGACGTGTTAAGTAAAAGAGTCCCATGAGGAGGCAGTGTGGCCCTGGGCAGATGCAGAGATCTTACAGATTTCTTCACAAGGTTTTGTGTCCTTGGTGGGAAAAAGAAAAAAAAAAATCCCCCAAAACTCAGACTCCTTCATTGTGCATTTTTCTAACAGGGATGTGTTGGCAAGCTTCAGGCTCCCAATTTCACACTTTAGGTCAACTGTAAGAAATAAATCAAATAGTAATAAAATGTAAATATAGGATATAAACATTTGAAGGAAGCTGGCTCATACATATGTGAGACAGACCATGAAATCGGTAAGCTCGCCTTTCCAACAACCCTTTTGTTCATCAGTCCCTCTGTACCTGGCATGTCTTTCAGAGGAAAATTAAGTACTTAGCTGCTGGAAGGATCTAAGGGATAATTTGGGGGCCATGATATGGGAGGTGTTAGAGAAATTTTTCAAAAATCTGGGGCCTGAAGGAAAAGATTGGAACTTTCAAGGCTTTCATAAGAAAGGTTCAGATTGGGGGAGGGACTTGTACAATAGAAGAGCTGCAGTTCAGAGAGAATCTTCTACATGCCAGACATGTGCTCAGGTCTTTACAAATATAATTCATTTAAATCTCCATTTGGTCTACAAAGGCAGTTACTATTCTGACCTCACAGATGAAGACAATGGGCTGAGAGAAGATAGAGTTACAAGGTGGTTTGAAGGTACCCGGATCAGGGCTATAACCAAGAAAGAGGCCAAGCTGGTTGTAGGAGGGGACACTGGTTGGAGCTCCACGAGAGTCAAAGTCCAGGGAGGCCATTTCCTGTTGGCAACCCACTTTTATAAGGCCTTGGGAATTATCTCAACCAAAATCATGAAGTTCCCCCAGGGCCTCACCTGCCCTTTTCAGCCAAGATGATGCTTCTTTTGCAGCAGTTCAGTGATGATTCACCTGGCTGAGGGATTAGTTGTTATTGCCTAATTCTCAATGCCACTAAGCCTAGGGGGAAAGGGAGAAGGGACCCTGTGCAAGTTGGATGCTTAGAACATCCTCAAGTTTTCCCTTAATTTCCCAAAGCCACAGCTCATTGTAGGGGTAAAAATGAAAACTTGATAGTGCATCCTGTCAAATGGAAGAAGTTAGCTGTCTTAGAAGTAATCCTTGCTACTTCCTTCTCCCTCGATCCAACATCCAATCTATCAGCAAGGCCTTGCAATTCAACCTCTAAAATATGTGTAAAACAGTGCAGTTTTCTTTATATCAGCTGCCACTACTCTGCTCTAATCATCACTTTCTCTAGCTCAGATGACTACAGCATGCTAACTTTTGTGTCCAATTTCATCCACCTCTAGTTCATCCGCACAATGCTTTAAACCAAATTTAAACTCCTTTGTACCGTTTAAGAAAAACTCCATTCACCTTGCAGTGGGCAGACAGGTGCTGTGTAATTTAATCCCTGCCGGGTTTCCCAACTTCCCTCCATGCCCATTTCACTCACCATATTTCAGCTGCATTGGCCTTCAAAACCATTTCTCGTTCCTGGCTTTCTCTCCTCAAAGCTCATCCTTCCACAGGAAACTCTCTTTTCTCGGCTCTCTTACGACTGCCATAACCTAAATGTCATTTCTCAGTTTAAGCGTCACTCCGCCGTGAGTCACTGCCACTCACCCTAGCCTGAGTCCTGCTTCACGCTTTCCATCTTTCTTTGCTTCATGGGATTTGGGAAACTTCGCTACTTTTTCAGCAGCTGCCTTTTTGTCCTTTGGCTGCCACACCCACAGGACTCTCAGCTCCACAAGGGCAGAAACTAAGTCTGTTTTCTTCACTGCGCTTGCTCGTTGTAGTCCCTGGCTAGGATTCTGTTCCCAGCCCTGTCATAGGGCATTTTGAGTCCCTTAAGCAATGTAAAAATCACCAAAGTTATGGTGCTTACCATAGGTAACTAAAAGTAAAAACTAAAGTTAAAATAAAATCGGCACATATACTGAAATTAAACTGGCTTATTTGCACATTTTTTGATTGCAACATTTTGGAAAAGTCATTAAAACATAATTTTTCTCATTTCTTCAGTGTCCCTGCTTGTTTGGTAACCTAAGCCCATGTGTTATCTGCCGTTCTGGTAAGTTTCAACTGCCCAGGACCTCAGAGGGAAAAACTGTTTCTTATTTCATCCTCAAAGCAAAGGTTTGGGTATTATTATGCAAATCTTATTTAATAAATCTGTAACAGAACAGTGGTCACTGTTAGCATCATGCCTCTTTTTCTACTGTAGGAAGAATTAATCTTTTAGCCTCTCTTCACATCCCACACAGCTTATCAGCTCCTTAACTATTGACAAACCCTGATCCCTTAAATAAATAAACAGAAGAAAAACAGAGGGAAGAAGTTGTGTGTGTTGGGAGAAGAAGGCAGCTTCTTTCCACAAACATGTAGGTGACACATAACAGGTATTAGGATTGAATAAACATTAAGTAACATGCCATGCTCTTCACATGTTAGGTTATGCAAAACCACCTGCTCCCACCCATCCTCACATTCCCTACACAGTAATACTTTCCCTGGGCTCCCAAACTAGGTTATAGCTTTCCTTTGCTCTCAGAGCTTCCTGTATTTCTCTGTCCTACTGCTCAGCATAATTTATTTTAAGTAATTATGTAACTTCTCTTTCTTTTTAGACTGTAAACATCATGAGAGGGGTGCTCATGTAATCTGATTCACAATTACAATTACATAGGTACAAATAGGAACCTAATCTCATATAGACACCTGGTACCAGCGCATAGTGGCAGCTAGCACTAAGCATTTATTAGATTAATGGATCAATAAATGAATAAGTGAACAGTATCCTTAATCTCAAAGGGCTTACACTAAAATAAGAGATACAAATTTAAAAATATTTGTCATTCACCATCATGGGTATAGTAATTAAGATGTGTCAGGCTACAATTTTATGTACTTAGCAAAACAGGCTCTTAAGGCTCTCCATGAGGATAATTTATAATTAAATCAATAATTTGGGAACTAGTTTCTATAATTAAATTATCAATTCAGGAATTCATTTTTAGTGCTAATCCTGGTATCATTAAAGATGCCTGGAAGGAAGTGAAAGATAAATCTTAAAGGCTGAAGAGGCAGGGAAATGAAGAAAGTTTGTGAGGAAACAGGGTGAGCAAGTACGCACCTGCTATTCAGGGAGTCATCCATAAGGCAGTTGGCCATAGAAGCGTAGAGTTCATGGGAGAGTTCTCCCAATATATTTGTTTACTGAGTCTATTGGTAAAGAACCTTCAGTGAGGTAAGAATTATATCCTTATCCTTAGCAAAATCAAGAAGATCCCTACAGTGAAGTTAACTCAGGAACAGAACTATGGTAATTCAAGGACACACAGAATGGTATAATGGATGTTGGAGACTCAAAATGGGGAGGTGGAAGGAAAAAGTGAAGAAAAATTACCTATTTGGTAAAAAATTACCTATTTGGTACAATGTATACTATCTGGGTGGTATGTACACTAAAAATCCAGATTTTACCATCATATGTCTAATACATATATACATATATATATACAGAATTCAACTTGGACCTAATGTTCTCTGTAAATATACAATATGTTAATCTCATATAGACAAATAAGGTATAAATAGCAGTCGCTTCTAAATTCCTTTCTTTTTGTTACCTTTTTATAGGAAATGGGGGCATTTGACTATTTCTGAGATAAACACCTCCAGAATTCCTTATAATATTCTGGCTGTTGGTCTGCAGTCATAACAGCAAGTTTTGAGGATAATCTTAAGTGATTTGAGTATTTTGAAAATATCCAGAAAACTGTCCTACGCATGACCACAGTTATTAAAACTTACGTCCATAAGGATATCATTTGCTATTATTTGTCATTCATTGTATGCCAAGTAGCCCTTACCATTTGGCATGTATTAACTTTGATCTTCAAAACAATTCAGTGGGATTAAAGACTTCTAACAACTGTGAAAGTGTGCTTAGAAGAAAATCTCCTACCTAAGTCAATCCTTCATATGAGACTGCAACCCTGGCTGACTGCTTCACTGCAATCTCGTGGGAAACCTTGGACCAGAAGCTTTGAGCTAAGTCACTCCCAAATTTCGAACCCACAAAAACTGTGAAATCATAATGTTGTTTTAGTTGCAAAAATAAAAAAACCCCACAAAACAACAATTTAATGGTATCTGTACTGCTTTGATGTCATACACACATGTATAAAGAAACTGAGGCAAAGCAAAATCAAGCAACTGGCCCAAGGTCACTCAGATACAAATGAAGCCTGGACTCAATCCAGGCAGTCTGTCTCCAGAGCACACACTTTGCAGCTTCCTCCCATTATGCTGTGGTATCTTCTGAAATTTTAATGCGGCTTTTAGAGCCAAGACCCACGCTCTGCTTTTTCAGACATCTCACAGAATTCAGAAGTCAAAGTTGGAAACATCCCAGGAGAGGCAGAAAGTTTGGTGACAATTACAACAATCGGACAAGAAGCTCTTAGAAGGAAATCAGTGTTTCCCAAGGAACACTGTACAGGCCGCTGAGGATATGGTAGGTGACAGTGAATATATTATACAGGCAAACATTTTTACTTTAAGAGCTTTGCATTTTAAAAATCTGTGTCAAATAAATATGATGCTAATATGCATGTGTGCTAAATAAGATAATGAGTATAATTATTTTAGTATTTAATTATGAGAAATATCAACAATATGCAGGCAGTCCCCAGGTTATGGTTTTCTGTATTTAACGAACAGGCTCTCGAGGCTCTCCATAAAGATAACTTATACTTAAATAATTAAATCAATAATTTGAGAACTAGTTTCTGCCACACACATAAACAAACCCACATGGTGTCAGCAGTTCTTTGGTGCGGCATCTTTACGCCATGGCTGGTCTCCTAGATAGACAACCAAGAAAGTTGATGATAAAAGAATTAACTGAGGACATTTGTCTCATTGAAGTAGGATTTGCTAAGATTGAGTGCAAGATTCTAACACCAAGAGGTTTACAAACATTTACCACACAATTTGTGAGAACATCAGCAGCCTCAAGGCCATTTATGATGAAAAAGAGAATGTTGTGTAAATATCCCTAGGTACCTCTTCCAAGAAACTGACTTTAGGGGTCAGCTCCCTTCCTGTAGCCACAGAATCCAATCCTGATTCTCCAGTCCCCTCTCCATCCTTCCAAGCATCCTCTCCATCATCATCTTCCCAATCATGTCAGCTTACTATCTTGCCTCAAAAATGCTCCTTCCGGTAAACAACATGTTGATGCAATATCAGGTAAGTCTTAACCCTTAATTTTTTTTGAAATTTCTCTTATTTTCTATCTAAACTTTTTGTATAAGTGTGTTTTTATGTTCCATTTATTTGAATTAAGAAAGAACACAATAGTACAGGGGTATTATTATTATTACATTATTACACTATATTATTATTGCCATATATGAGTTATTATTATTACCATATATGTGGTGTTCATCAGGGATCCTAGTACATATGTATAACATCAACTTGTTCTCAGGAACCTGTCTCACCTATAACCTAGGGACCATCTGTATGTATGTGTATGAACAAATAATATTATAACAACTTATAGAATCATAATTCAATAGAAAGCATTGTTATTTTATTTATTTACCAGCATATTTATCAATAAATACTGAGGACCTAATATGTCCCAGACACTGGTTACATACAAACAAAAATCCCTGCCCTCTCAGAGCTTATGTTCTAGTGAGAAGAAACAATAACAAAATATTTAAAAGTACAAATAAATAATATGACATATTATTAATATTGCATATATATCATAATACAGGGTACTACATCAAACTATATTCTACTGTATATAACACACTACATTATATTATGTAGTATATTATTAATATTGATATATGTAGTATATAGAAAAATAGAGCATGGTAAGGCAGGAGTTTATAATAGCTGTGAAACTTGAAATTTTCTTTTTAGTTAAAAATTGTTATAAATAAAGTTGAAGTTTGTTTTACTAAAACAATAAGAATTTGCTTTCAGTTCTTTACTTTGGAGCTACTCTCTTTACCATGCCAATTTTTACTATTCTTCTGAAGCCAGAGATAAATTTATTTTTAAAATGAATGCATAGCAAATCAAGTAAACTAAATATAATTCAAATAAACATTTAAAGAAAAGTATAATTGAACAATGATGACCATGCTACATAGATACTGCAAAAAATGGGAAACCAGTTTTTGAATGGTTAAATTAGGGAATTGCTCAAATAGGAAACACCAAGCTTGTTTCTCCCCTAATTGACCCCTAAGTAGTGACTCTGTGTTAGTGTTGATGGGAGGAGAGGGACAAAGTATAATCACTCACCCCAAGAAGTCAGCTCTTGGCCCTATAATGAAATGCTGTCATGAGGCCAGTGGGGGAGATTGTGTCACTTCAGGGCATCTGGGCTTCTACAGCCTGTAGCTGCCTTCTCTGCTTACTTAGTAGGCCATCTCTGTGGAGAAAGGAGAATGCAAAAAGAGGCAAGGTGATCACAACCCATCCCTTTATGTCACACAGCTACACTCTATTGTGCTCATTTGGAAGTGTGTGCAGACTGTGCGCAACTGTTGAGGCTGGTGGCAGACAGGGACCATTGGTTGTACAAAGCAAGATGCAGGTTTCCCTGGGATAGGACCAAGAGCCAGCTTCAGGCCCGCCCTCTCAGAGCTTATGTTCTAGTGGGAAGAAACACGGAGAGCTAGCTACAACTCTTTCCCAGACGACGCGGCTGTCTTTAACTCCCTGGAATCGAGAGTGACGCCATACTGGAAACCGTCTTCTCATTTTTTAAATATCAATTACTTACAAGCGAGCAACAAATAATTATAGCTAATATGTACTGAACACTCACAATGTACTAGACATTGTACTAATGCTTCACATGCATCACCCCATTAAATTCTTATTATACAACAATTTGTGGGGTTCTCTGATTATTTCCACTTAACAGATAAAGAGACATAGGTTCGGGGTAGTTAATTAATGTGTGCCAAATTATATCTACAGTAAATAACTGGCACAAGAAATGGATCCTAGACAGTCTCACTCTGAAAATTGTATTAATCCCATTTGAACCTATAAATAACTCTGAGTTAAGAATAATGATTGCTGCATTCCACAGAGGAATGGCAGAAAAGCGTAGAGGTCAGAAGAGCAAATATTAGTGCGAAAAGAGTCCGTTTTAATTCTGGCTCTGCTGTTGACTAGTCGTGTGAATTTAGGAAGTTTATTGAATTCTTCTAAGATTTACAGTGTTGTCAATAGCCAAGTTTTAGAGAACATTCGATCTCTTCCGGACCCCAAGTCTTTCCCACCACCACCACCACAATTATCACCATTACCATCATCACAGCTATCAGATATTTAGTGTTTTCCAACCTTTATTTTTTCTACCTTGAACCTGAAATTGCCATGTTGTTTCCTTAACCTCTTAGTTTACGAGATGGCTACGATGTACTACCATATTACTAATAATAGTAATAACACTAAATATTTATTGTATACTTACTACATGCCCAGTGCTCTTAGTGTGTTATCTCATTCAATCTTTATAACCACTGCATGAGATAAAATCCTAGTGTCATCTATAATTTATAGTGAGAAACTGAACTTTCCTAGAATCCACAATGCTGATTTCACTTCCCTTTTCCTGCCTACCACGCTGACAACCAGCTGATTTTAGATTTCTGAAAGCGCACCCATGAAAATGGCATGGAATTGCCTTCGGGAAATTGAACACTCCAGGAGTTGGACGCTGAAAAGATCTGGAACTGTCCACCACCTGGTGCTACTGAAAGCCGTGGTTATTCAAGAGAATTTCCATTTCCACTATTCCAACTTCCTTTTCCTCAGGGCAATACCTCCAGGTCTTCTTCTGGGGTGGGGGTGGGGGTGGGGGTGGGGCCCCAGAGAAACAGTGAAACCAAGTAACTCACCAGAGAACAAGCGGAAAGTAGTGCAAAGAAATCAGTCTTGTTTTATTAAGTACAGTCACCACTCACTTCACCTTTTAACAACCTCCGATGGCACCGCGTAAAAGAGGCTAGATCACAGACACATTTGGAGTAATAAGGCTCTACTGTGATTTTCTTTCACATTTATTATTATTTTTTCTGATTGCAAATTTATACGTTTTATCGAAAAGCCATAGAAAATGCTAAGCTCTTTCATATGTGTCGATGTAGGTTTCAATCAAATTTTAACTATCCTCCTACGGTGCCGATCCACTCTCGGCTCATTTTTAAAAAACCTGAGTCCATCGTAGAAGCAACCAAAAGCATCTCAGAGGGCCGCAACGCAAATTCGCTCTCCTCCGGCCTCAGTGCCTCGCTTTGCCCGTCTCCCCTCCCCCTTAGCCCAGTCGCTTGCCATTGGCCATTGCCATGACAACCAGCAGCTGCCGGGCCGGCGGCCTCTACCGCAGCAGGGGTGGGGCCCTGGGGGTGGGGGAAGGGGAGGAGGAGCCAGAGGAGGTGTCTGCTGCAAGTTTCTGGCTGCTTGCGAGCTCACCCCATCCTCCGAGAGGGAGGAGGCCCAAGTGGTGATGCTGCTGCTGCTGCTGCTGCCTCCGCCGCTGCCGCCTCTGCTGCTGGTACTCCAGTGAGGCTGAAAGGGTGGATCCTATTCGCAGGGTCGCCAACCAGAGAGGGAGGGGGAAAAATCCCAGCAGCCGCTGCTGATGTTGGGTTCGGAGGCTGCATCCGACTCGGTTACAAGGAAAATGGATTCAGTTCGCATCTCCCTCTCCTTTCAACAGCTTCTCCGGGTCTCAACATGGTGAGTAGGGGACAGTGTAGCTACCTTCTGGGTTTAGCATATTTTTAAATGACTTGTGTTTACATTTGCGGCCTGCACTTGAACAATGAGTCCATTCCCTCAGACTAGAAAGAGGAAATGTGGAGACAGGGATGGGGATGGAGGAGAGGAAGGTTGCCAGGAGGAGAGAAGTGAGGAGGCAACCGCCTGTTTTATTTATTTATTATTTATTTATTTATTTATTTATGGTGTTCTGATTTTATCTCAAATGAGCTCAGAATGCAGAGTGAGCCACTTGGTGCCTTTCCTCTCAAGCTTAGCAACAGAATCAAGGGGTGGAAAAGAGCTAACAACAGAAGGGAATGTTATGGAAAGGAGTCGTTTTATTTTCAGCTCTCACGTATATGGTTGGGCCTTCTTAAAACACATATTTGGTGTCTCTTGAGCTACTTGGACTCATTATAATGTGGTTTTGCATATTATATTCATTGATAAGAAAAGGTGGCCCCAGAATTTAGCATTCTATTTTACATTCTAATGTGCTCTTGAGAAACCATTTGATGGGTCCAGAGTTTCATTTTTAGTACATGGATTTTATGGTGAATATACACATGTAGTCCTTATGAATATGCATATCATATATATGATACTTAACACTTATATTACATTTAGGAAGTATATTAATATGTAGAGTGTGCTGTGCAGTCATTTGCATGGGTTATAAATGTCCTTGCATGCTTGGAAGTAAGTGCATATTTTTGAAACTATGCTTCTGGTTGCATTATTAATATTATTCATTGGCTTCATTTGGATTAATGTGAGATTCATTCTTGTTATTGTCTCTTAGTTTCATTGTGAACAATTAGGACAGATGCCTGTCATTTGATCTGTGTCATAGAACTCAGTGCAAATTCAGAGCCTGCCTCTTTTCTTTATTTGTAACTGGATTTGTGGGGAGTGATAACTGAGGGCCCTGAATTTACAATAATGAGAAAGGGAGGTGGCTGGTGGTATTATTTGGTGTCCAACATCTTGCCAAATGAATGTTAAAACAAATCAGTTTTCTTGAAATTCCACCCCCACCTTTTCATGTTTGTGCCTTGTTGCCCCAGGAAGCACGACTGAGCTGGAAGGTGAATGAATTCATTATATTTAATAGTGCTGGTATCTGCTGTTCATTCCTTTAGTACCCAGGCACCATTTTACAGTTCTGTCAAATGTTATATGTTGGGTCTGCTTCTATAAGTGATTAAGTATGAAAGGAGGACTGTTTTGAAAATTTAGGTGTTCCCAAGTACCTTACCCAAGCCATTTCCAAATTAGTCTGCTTATACAATGAAATGAAAAAAGAAAGTGAGCATAGCTTAGCAGGAGAGTGCGTGGCTTACAGCTGAAATGGGGGGCTATTGTAGTTTATAAATGCTTACTGGGATCTGCTTGACCTTTTATTATATCAAGGCTTTAAGGCGGCTCAGGAGACTAAAGACGCTTGAGATGAGTAGGGCGCACAGTTCCATTACCACCCAGGGTAATGGATTTTATTGAATAAAAGCCAGAAAAATCCTTGCAGGTAAAAGTGTATTACAAACATTGTATTCATCCCATGGATTGTTTTTGTCTGTCAATCTTTTCTCTAACAATATCCTTGTCAATGCAAATATTTTTTACAATGTAAAATAATGCGGGTCTTTATTGTTTTGTTGGTTTTTTCTGCTTTAACCTTGCATTTTCTATTACATACTCCCCCTTCATTTACAATTTTTACATGTGTTTGTAGTTAATTTGTCTGAGAATAATTGCTTATTTGGTTTATATATCAGAAGGCTCTGGTAGTGACTTAATGTGCTCACAGCATGTCATGTAAGATACAGATTCATAACTCTGTAAACTCATGTTATCGTGGGCTTAATTATAATAGCTTCATAAAGTAGGGCAAGGAATAAGTACTGAGTTTGTGTATCATGTTAAAATATTGTAACACACTGAGTCCTGAATCTTAATTGATAACTCTTGACTTCCAAATATTAAACTTTTAGATATATCTATAGTAAACTTTAAAAAGTTAAGATACGTAGTATTTACTTTGCTTCTGGCAATGAAACAGGTATCTTGGAGCTTCATTTTTATTTTCTGTTGTTTTCATTTGATTGTGATTTTATAGGCAAAGTTGGCACAGTTTAAACAAAGGCAAACCTCTGTAGGCCATGGGCTTAGAACTTCCTGTACATAGTCTGTTTCAACTAGATGGCCAGATGTGATGGAAATACCGGTCTCATTTTGACCCTACAACTTGAGATGATTATATGGCTTTTACTAAGTGGCCACACAAAAAAGGGAAATATGTTTGAAGGACTCTTAAGTTGGACTCTGTAAGGAAAAATAAAAAAAACTGGAATTTCTTCATTTGGAGAAGACTGAGAAATGACAATCTTTTATTTCATATAAGCTGAGAGTTTTACATAGGGCATTACTTATTACTATTTTTGAAATTTCAAAATATGGTCAATGGGCTTAAACTTCATTAGGAGGAATGAAGATTAGAAATATAAAAATATAGAAGTTCCTCAGAGCAAGTGCAAGTAATCAACTGGGTCATCATACAAGGCAATAAATACACTCTTGTCTCCTCAAACCACCCCCCACCAAGTATGACCTAAACATGCATTGTCTGGAATGGACTAGATTTCTTCTCTGAAGAACCTTCTCTGGCATTTTCTAGCACACATCATTTATTTAAGAGTGTGTGTTAGTTTTTTAGGATAAGGTACTTCATCACTTCTCGGCCCCTTTGGCTAAGATCAAGTTAGGATAAGGTACTTCAAGGCCTATAATAGTAAGTCTCCAATTTGTAATGGGCTTCTACATTATAGAAGATATTTAAAAATATCTTGATGGATTTAAAAATATCTTCTATAATGCAGAATATTTAAAATATGTAGATATTTTTAAAGAAACCCACCAATCACCTTCCTGTAGAAATTTGTATGTAATGCTGCCAGAATGCTGGAGACTGAACATTGACCAGTTCATAAGAACTCTTCTTTCTCTGTAACTTTATGGAGTGTGAGTCAAATAACCTGTAGTATGGTTAATTTTGACAAAAGTCATGTGTTATTTAGTGGAATCTAGATACAGAATAATTCAAGAGCCATCAGGATGATGTCAGAAAAAATGAATTATATGAAAGAGATATATGTTAGTGTTTAAATCAGCTATTTAACAAACTAATTTTATTAATTACCTTTTACTCAAGGGCTATCTTGAAAATGCCCTTCTTGTTAGAATATTAAAGTTAAATGTTTTGACTAGTATGTAAGCCTTTAGTAAAACTTTTTTTTTTTTAATTAAATCATAAGCAGTAAAACTTGTTTTAATTAAAATATACATTCTTTAAACAATTTTGTTTAAATTCTTGCTTTATGATAAGATATTTCTTTCTTTTCAAGTGACCTCAGAACGTATTTTGATTTTTAGGTACTTGGTACAAGTCTCCTTCAGGATGACTTAGGCAAGTTTTAGAGACTAAAGCTGTTTTTCACATTTCCCATCAGTTCATAAAATGTCAATGTTATGATTCTCCTGATTGGAGTCTAAAAGAAAAGCAAGTTTATCATGGTAGTCTGAACATAAATAACTCAACATTTGGCTTTTTCTGAAATAACTAAGGTAGATGTATACTTGGTTGTTACTCTGAGAGGTCAGTTTACAATTCTCTTTGTTTACTTCTCCCACTATTATTCTATCAAGAGAAAATGTGCTTTCATACAGCATGAATTAATCAGTTTACTAATAATTATTTATATATCTTTTATAGACTACAATAATTTGCACAGGACAGCACCAAAGAATTTCTTTGGAGGATATAAGATATATACACATGAAATAGTTAATGATTAAAGCAATGTAGCTGTAATTAATACCATATTACACCTTATCTTAATATAATCTTTTATATTATGGTTTTCAAAGACATTTTCCATTCATAATTTCTTCATTTTATATTATTAGCAATTTATCATATCAAATCTGTTATTATCATAATTATTTTAAATAAAGATTCAGGGAGGTTAGGCTTGTCTAGATTGTGTTTGGTAAATGGTCTAAAGGGCTGGATACCAAGTCTAGTGAGCCTAAATCTACCATATTAGGAAAGGTAACAAATTACCTTGCTGATTTGAGTTGTAGAATATCAGATATAATAAGTCTGCATTGTGTGGCTAACTCATATTTATTTGGATTTTTTTAATATTTCAGGTACTATGATTTACTTTTGGTCATATTGAATTACCAAATAGACTGTCTGCTTAGGCCATCAGCCAAAAATAAAGAAGGCTCACATTAAAAAAAAGAAAAAAAAAAAAAAAATAGGAGAAAACCTGCACTTCTAGATTTTCCAGAAAAGCATAGAAGTATTTGTCTGGGTGAAAGTCATACCTTTGTTGGACTAATGAGCACTTCATGACAAAGTATTTTTTTGTTTTTAGTGGCAGAGAAATTTTCTGTACTTAGGACTAAATTAAGATTCCGCTAGGTCCTGTAGCTTGAAAAAGTTACTCTGTCTCTTGCCTGTATGCCTGAAGAGTCTTGCTACCTGTACTTTCTTAAAAATAAAAATATTAAGTCACAAAGTAAATGTACATCAGTTCAACATCTTTCTAATATTTTCTCTGGACAAATGCTTTCACACTTCTCTAAAATCACAAAAATCAAATAATTGTATTCCAAATATTCTAATGTTTTGGTGTCTTCCTTTCTTTATCGATGACTTAAGCACACACTTTGTTTATTTGATGATTCAGCCCTGGCCAAATAGCAAATCATACCGTCTGAACTAGCATTCCATATTTGGAAAAAATGTCCTTTATAATTAATTAGTTTGCAGTAAAAGTGAGACCTATCACACTGAAGACATTCTGTTTTAAATCATTATGTTCTCTACTACAATTACATTTTGTCTCTTAAAGTTTCTTCACATTTAAAAAAAATATATCCTCATAGTGGAGAAATAAAGATAATGTAGAAATATTTAAAAGGAAGATGAAAACCACCCGCAAGTCTACTATCAAGAAATCATTACTGTTAATATCACATGCAGGCGTGTAATTTCTTAAGTGGGTTATACACTATGCATTACTTTGTTTTTGTTTTTTTCTTTCTTTTTTTTGTTTTTTTTTTTTTACTTTATGTATGGTGGCCATCTTTTCAAGTCAAAAACTATGTCTTCACAAAATATTTAATCTCTGTGTACATTTTTCTTGATGATTCCAGCAAGAAATTTTTTTCTTACTTAGTGGTCATTACACTTTTCTGGTAACTACTTTTCTGATGCAGGTAAATCCTGCTTCATTTACAGCCATTATGAGTCAGGTAATACTTTTCAGGAAATATGAACTCAGCTGCCTTAATCTATAGCACTGCATCTTACAATGGGTATTAAATTAACATTGGTCATCTACTCTTTGCTGATAATGAATGAGCTGTGAACCCAAATCAGTGAAATCCATGTTTGAATTGCTGGGAATTTCACCAGCTGCATGCATCAGCAGTAAATAAAAACAAAAAGAGAAATGTTTCTTGCTAATTTTTCCCCAGTATGGTATGGTACGTCCTACAGTTTTAACCTCTGTAACCAACTCAGATTCTTCATGGAAAAATATTTCAACAACGTACATTAGCTGTCACGTGACTTCTCAGAATAAACCAAGTTGTCTTTTATTGCTGTTTGTTTGTTTTCACTATATTCATTAAACATGTATACATAGCATAGTAGTTTTCAAATGAAAGCCCAATCACTGGACTCTTCCTCCCTTTAAAATATGAATAGTTGAATATTTGAATAGTTGGATTCTTTCTGTACTTTAAGTCTGAACTTTATAACTCTTTGGAGAGGTTTCAAAAGTATATCTCCCCTGTTACTCTCTGCACCCTACATAGAAAATACTTCAAGACACTTACTTGAAAGTTGTAATTATAGAGCAATTTATTTGCTTTCTTGATTGTTTTTTTTCTACCCTTTAATAGCATGTGAACTCTATGAGGGCAAACAGATGTGTTCACACAACATGTGTGCTCAATAAAGACTGGTTGACGGACTGAATGAATGAATGAATGAGGGTCCACTGAAGAGCCTCTGACCTGAGGTTGTAGAAGAGATTTCCACCAGTTGTTCTGTAGACTGTGATTCTTATCCTTTAAATTTGGCTGTAAAAACAAAATGTGTTGCTTTCATATGTCTAATTTTATCAAGCTGTAGTTAAGATTTTGATAGAGGAAAACCAAATTGTTAAAGGTAACAAATCATAACAGTTAACAATGCATTGTTAAAGACTGTTTACTATAAGCTATAACATAAGTATATGAATGCTTGGGTGGCTCTTTTCATTCCTTCGAAACTGAATTGCATGTCAGAAATGGTAACATCATTGCATTAAGGGGATACCTTTAAATTCACTTCAATGTATTAAAATAAGTTAGTAAGTTCAGGTTAATATCTTTGTGCCATTGTGACACACATTCTTCTTAGTAAAGTATCACAAGAATGGAAAAGCAAGAGTCCAATGTACTCAATACTAATACACACTCACACAAGAGAAAATCTCAATTCAATTCAAGTTGGGGTAGATGGGGAGAAGGAAGGGAGCAGAAGGGAGGAGGGAGGGAGACTGGTGTGCTCCTACCTAATGGACACAATGTAAGGGTATATGGCACACCTTCTGGGTGCGGGACACAAGTACAATAGGGACTTTTCCTAACAAATGCAAACACTGTAACCTAATTGTATCCTTATATTAATCTGAAATAAAAAAATAAGCTAGTAAATTAATTATTATTTGCATCAAATTACATGATAAACACACTCACAGCTATTCCAAAAATCCCACTCTACCAAATTCACTAATCAGAAACAAATCATTCTTTCATATCAATATTCAAAATTAAGTCAAAACAGAAATATGTGTTAACTGCAAAGATAAATTAAGGTAGCATCCTGCTTCCATGAAAGTTTGAAATCAAATACAAAAAGAGTGACTTGTGAGAGAGGAGTATACTTGGCAGACACACCTTCAAACATCTTCACAGGAATGCAGATAGCCATCTCTACCATCTCTCCAGGTGTTCAGCCTGCTGAAACTTAAATAGGAGGAAAAGTCTTTGTTGTCTTTTCTTTGTTCAGGACCGAAATCAGACCCTGGCCTTTACCCTAATTCTTGACACTTTGGAGTGCAACGCAGTTAAAATATACACGAAAAACCAAAACTGATGAAGTTTTGCCAACAATATCTTGTCAGAAAACAACTCATTTGTATTATTTTTGAGAAGGAGATTTTGCTAAGATTATTATGACTCAAAAAAAGCCTGTGAGCTTGTGCTTGAGAAAAGAGGGTGATATTTTCATCATTCCTTCTGTTCTAAACTGGAAATGTTCCCCAGGAAAATGCTTCCCAGTATAACCACAGTAAAAATGTAAACCAGGCAAATGATTCTCACTCACATTTCTTATCTGGCCCTTCCATGTGCAGCATTTCATAGAGAGAGGTACCTTCTAAAACTAAGCTGAACTCTTATCCTGTACTTATCACTGACCTGTATTTAAGGCCTTTAACCTACTCATAGGCCAAGCATATGTAATCTGACCATCATTTCCAAAACAAAATTGTTACATTTTTAGAATGCAAGAATGCTGATAAAGACAATTACAAAGAATATTTTAAATTATTTCTGTAAAATCTAACGTATTATGTCATATTAATAAATTATTAAACAAAGAACAAACAACCAAAAATTAATTATTCATATGATGATGAACAATTTAGATAATTTATATTTAAAAAATTCATGCTGGGAATTCAAAAGGTGCTGAATCTGCTGATTGACTCTAACTACATAGAGAGGATGATTTGGGTGTTTTGAAGATATTATAGACCTTAAATTTGCTTTCTTATGAATTTCCAAGGTACCTCAAATTGTGAAAATCAATACTCTGGAATTACAGAGATTTGTTCTTAATCTGTTCAGCTCTAGTTACCTACCCAAAGGAAGGGACTATTCCAACTTTACTGGCTCAGTCTTTGTCTCCTGGGTCTCTTAGGGAATAACTCAAGTGTTAGTTAATTAACCATAAAATGAATTTTGTATTTTAGAGAATATATGATTTTGTTGCTGTCTTACAGAAAACTTTTGAATTTTGACCTATTGTTACTTTTAAAACACTTCTGTTAGTTTAGATATTAAATCCTATAAATTTAGAATTTATAGTATTTTGAGCCAGATGCCTAAAACGTTAGTAATAATTGAAACAAAGTCTCAGCTTTAAAAAAATTACCGTATATACTCGAGTATAAGCCAGAAAAACTCGGTTTATACTCGAGTATATACGGTAAGTAGCAAGAAATGCCTTCTCCCAATTAATTTTACGTAGAAAGGATGTTTTACCTGTCTCGCTCTTTTCTTAGATAGATTGTCCACATTTTTGATTCGCAGTGTGCAATGCTACACTCTGAAACAAGAGAAAGGAAAATAGCAGCCTATAACAAGGGAAATTGTTTCTTGCATCACTGTGTGACCTTCAAGATTTTATCCTCTATAAGTTTAAAAGAGCTCAAGGTCCAAAGGAAAGCAATCTTAAACATGCTAGATTCATGCTAATACTCTTATCTGGGCAGGTTTGACCATCCAGTGGTATGTGATCCAGTGGTATGTGATTTTGACCATCCAGTGGTATGTGATTTCATATTTTTGTCCTTTTACTCTATCTATGGCTTTTGAAGCCTAAGAGATCTAACCACGGCCCCTAAAAGACAGTAAAGAGACAAGATTAGTATTTCTAGTGAGCCACTGGTCATTTGCTTGCTGAACTTTCATTAACATTTGCATAGTTTGAAAATATTAACTGTCTAAATTTATTTTGTCTAATCCCTCTGCTATGAAGCATTGATCTTTGGTTGTGTAGTCAACTGTAATCTAAGCAGAATCGATCAGTTCTCAGTTCACATGGTGCCATCACCAGTCACGTTCCTGATGTGCTCACATGCCGTTTGGCTAATGAAAGGACCTTTGTGACATAGAGAATCTGATGAAAACACAGGGGAGCATTTGGTTCAGGACACAGACTTTCCGCAAAGAAGCACTCTCCTTTGGGTCAGTCTGAAAATTTGTTCAGACTTGCTGCTGACTCATCTTCACTCTTTAGGAGAATGGGGAGATCCATAGTTCAGAATTTTCTTTCTTTCTTTTTAAATTTTGAAATATCACAGGGGTACAAAGGTTTTGGTTACATGCATTGCTTTTGTACAGTTTGAGTCAAAGGCATATGCCTGGCTCTCACCCAGATAGTGTGCATTTTATCTTTTATGTGTGAATGTTTTTAATTCAAATAGAATAAGTTATTCCAATTAATGGGATAGCTCTCCCCTTCCCTTCTTAATAACAGGGAAATTCTAATATGCTCTGAATGTAAGAAGTAGGAAAGGAATAAAAACTACGAGCTACCTTTTTCTAAGTTATTCAGAAAAAGAGAAAAACAGCTGAATTCCTTATGTACCTGCTATACTGAGTGCTTTTATCCACATCCATTTTTGCTAACTTACAATAGCCTGGTGAAGTATGCATTTTTCTTCTCATTTCACAAGAGACAAATGAAGCTTCCATAGGTCTTACCCAGAGCCACTCATTTAGTGAGTTTTAGAGTTCAGGTTGAAGTAAGATCAAGCTCAAGAAAATGTTTGTAAATGCGTAAAGTGTTAGTAACAAGCAATTTTGCTCCCAGCACAATATTTTTTTAAACACACTTTTATCCAAAATTTTATAATTTTGATAGTTTAAGAGACATCAGAACATCTGACCCTTCTCAGAAAACAAGTAAATCTGGCACCATCAGGCCGAACTTTCCTCATAGCAGACACATCTGGAGTTGAGCAATGAATGTTCTAGATGAGTACCTGTGCTTTACTAAATGTGCTACAACAAATCCCCATCTCACTCCCATTGATGTCTATTGTTCTTTGGGCATACATTCAGGTTTTGTTAAGATAGAAGCTGAAAATGAACATACAGAGTAACCCTGCAGACAAACATTTGATAAAAGTGGATTATCTGTTTGAAATGTAATACTTTAGATCTGGTTTGTGAGCAAACACAATGACATTTCAACAGCATAATTTTCATCTCATCATTATGCATCTCATTGTATTATTTCACAATTAATATGTGTATAATACTTTATTTCACAAGTTAAATAAAAAACTTTTAATATATTACTTAAACCTTCACAAGAATATACAGAGGGTGCCAAAAGTTATACACATTTTAAGAAAGGAAAAACAGTATTTAAATTGTAATGCTCAATATATACATGTGCCAATAACAGAAGATGAATACATATTAACATGTCACATCTATTCCATATACAGTAACTTAAGTCTTTTTAGCAATTCTTACCAGATCCTTCCTTTTATATAAAATTAGTGCCTAACAAACTATGGGCACAAACAACTAAATAAGCCAAGAGGTTTTAGAATGTTTTTTGGTGAGATAAGAAAAGGAATATGAATAGATATTTTTGCAGGTGTACTGTTATCACACTGCAAAAGCTTCATTGAAGATCCTCAAAATAGAAAGCTTTCATAGACTTCTGTTTACCAGCCCTGATCCCTGTCCAAAAGGAACGTAAGTTTTTAAAGGGGAAAAAAGGCCAAATATAAATAGAATATTAATGCTTGTAACAATCACAGGGGATGCATAAACAGCAAGACAGTTCCCTACAGAAATCTGTTCTTTTTGTGAACTGATTACTGGTGTTCGGTAACTAATGGGCCTAAGCTATTATTGCACACATTTATAAGGAGGTCTGTGAATCAGTATCTAATTCAATTCCTCTCCAATCCTTTCTTCTCTTAAGATCTCATGTATCTTTCATTTAATGAGTCAAATCTGTAATGTTTATATCAGTAAATAGAAATTGAGTTTGTACGACAGTTTATCTTTTGGACTAAATCCGGGTTACAAAATATCTAATGGTCTTCTTGAAAATATAGTTTTGTTGTGTTGGTTTTTACTTGTTTTACTACCCTAACCGGGTACTAAGCATTGCACTAAAGTTACCAGGTTGGTACTTACCTTGTACCAACACACCTCAAAAAAGGTAAAACTATCTTTGTTTTGTGCATAACTTAACCAAGTTTTGTTGAGGTTCTTCCACTCAATATTTACTCAAGATCATCCAACGATTTGACGGAACCAGATTCTGACCTTCATTTTAAGTCCAAAGGCATACTTAACTAATAATCTAAACTACTTTCTCCTGTTTTAGTGAAAACTTGCCAGTGCCCAGAAATTTAAAGTAAATTTACTAGAACAAGGATTATTACAGTAGAGGACAAACATCATTACAAATTCTTCAAAACTCTGAGCTTTTGCCTTTAAGTAAGGCATAGTGGACTCCATTGTGAAGGACCTACACTTTTGCTATCCTCTCTGTAGTTTAGATAAAATGAAACCTTTCTAGTCTTGGTCCTGACGATAGTAATGATGGTGATGATGATGATGGCAACTCACACTTTGAAGATGAGGTCCAGAATGGTACAGCTCCTGTGAGGAATCCAAGAATGGCATCTCCTTGAATTGTATGGTGGAAGACTAATGAGTCAGCACCTGCTGTATGCCAGGTGAAGTTCTGAGCAGTTGACAAGCATAGTATTTTTGAGGTAGGGACTCTTGTACCCTGCTTTTTACCTCCTTCATTGAGAAAACCAAGAGAAATGTTGAACATGCCCAAGTTCAACCAGTTAATAAATGGTTTACAGAAAGGCTCCTCAGTGCTTGTCTTTACACTAGATATGAGGAATAAAGATCAGGACCCCAGTCTCAAAATGCTTATAGAGTATTAGGGAGATAGGTCTGTAAACAAAAATAGTAATAAAAGTAGTTTAAAATAAAAACAGTTAATAATTACAAACATTGTGATAATATGGCTTTCCCATTCAGCCACTAAAGGCCTCGTGGCCTCAAGCAAAATGTTAATACCTTAACATTTGCCACCAAGAAGCAGTGTCTTACTTAACATGAAACATATTTGTTCTTTACTGATGATTTAAAAGCAGGTTCTGAATTATTTTATAGTGCCTGTTTTTGTTACTTGATGTTATACATCTCAATGATGCACATTAGACAGTGTATTTTCATACTGTCTGACCAGACATATCTCAATGGTGAATGTTAAGAGAACTCACATGCCTTATTTCTTATGTGAATTACCAACTGAAGATTCTCTCTTTTTTAAATGCTATCACCTGGCAAACCAGAGATATATTTGAACATTTTGAATTAAAATAGAACTTTAAAATATTCTTCAAGCAGAATGGAATTGGGTGTTCTTTAAATCTGTGATTTTGATTTTAATACAAAGAAGAATTAAGTTTAAAAATAATTCAAACACCTAGGATGAGTTGTTCTAAGCTAGGTGTATGTGTGGGGGAGTAAAATAGTGAGTGGTGAACCTACAAAGATGAATAAGCCTCAATACTAAAAGCAGAGTAAATAGTAAGTATTCAGGCACTGAAATTATGCCAAGAGACCCACAGGCCTTTATCACAACATAAGAACATTTGTAAATTGGGCATCTACTATAGGAAAATCTATACAAGGAAATTTGGTTAGGAACATCAATCAGGGCTCATGAATAAAGAAAAATAGCAAATTCATAAAGACTGTATTTACAAACCTGAAAGTGTGTGCAGGGGTGTGGTAACTTGCCTTGCCTTAAAGTTAAAAATGAATGTTACAGTTGCCTGGAATCATGGCCATTATTCAGGAAAGAATGAAGAATATGGATTTTAAAAATAAAGCAAAACAAAATTGCAGGAACACATCCCTTGGCAGCATGAATGGCTCGCTGTGCTCTCAATTTCAGCATGCTGGAAGCTTTATCACTTGGGATACGTTAGAAAACAAAGTATAAGACTGAAGTTAGAAAGGACTGCTAAATCCTGAAAAGAAAATTTATAGATTTCTAAAGTTCTTTTTGCATTTGAACCCTTTCTTGCATGTGAACGTAATGAGGGCATGTGTGTGATACAAGTTTGAAAACATGATAGATACACTGATGCCAGTCTCGGTCAAGGAACTCTTTCATTATTATTTTTTTCTGTATTTAGTATGTAAAAAGTAACCCAGAAAGTGAGAAAAAATATAAACCTGGAGGGCAAACGGTCACGGAGTATTTGATGAGAGTATTGATTTGATTCACTTGCCTTTACTTGATGTTTTTCTTTCTTTGAGTTATGAATATTAGTACTCCAACCTCAGTATTAAATCATCTATAAATGCTCTCTCTTTGTGTAGCTAAATACCACTGAGGCAGAAACCTGAGACAATCATCACAAATTCCTTAAACTTTTTATTTCCCCTTAAGTAAAAATAGGTCTTCAGTTGGTTTATCTACTAGAAAGGCTCTTCCAGCTGTAAGCCTATCCGCTATGACTCTTGACTATTCAACACATTTTCTGCCAGTCCTTTGCCATAATAAATGCTTCCTAAGGTAATCAAGCACCATCAGCTTCTTGTCATTTTTCTTTCTCTATGTATTTTGTGCACATGCACCACGTTGCCATTCGGGTTAGCGAACAGGTCATTAAGTCCAAGCTATCCATCAGGATGTGCACGTGGTGTGCCGGCCAGCGGAGAGTCAGGCTGCCCTACACGCATAGAGTCCCATTTTACCTCTCCTGCGTGGTCATCCTCAAGTGCTGATGTTCCAGACAAAGGGGATGGTGGATTGACAGGGATATTAGGGAGAGGTTTCCTGGCTTAAGGGGTTATATTAGATTATATTTCAGGCCTCTTTCCACCCAATAATATGAATCCGTGGAAAGTGGACCCCCGAGGCAGGAACGTTGTCTGCCCCACAAAATACTTTCCCTTGCACGTTCAGAAAGTCACTGTATAGATTTTCCCTTTCAGCTCAGCCATATGTCTGATATTTTCATCAAATTATGAATATAACTCTCATTCAAAGAAAAAAATTAAATGGAAAATAAAAGGTTATCTTTTTCCTTGTTTCCCATTTCTCAGGATATGTATTGCTGTTATATATGGAGTCAGAAGAATTTCTCTCATAATCAGAGAATCCTTGGACTTAACAAATTTTCTTTTCCCACAGGCATCATCTTGGTACCAAGTTCACTTACTCTGCTGACTGTGACATTTTTCAGGGTGAATCGTGTGGCAGGGCAAAAGCATAAATCTGAGAAGTCAGAAATTTTAAGTTTAATTTTGTTCAGCTACCAGCTAACTGTACCACTTGAGTAGACATCTTGTTATTTCTTAATTCTTTGGGTTTTTTTTTTTTAATACGGAAAAGGCAGGGATAAAAGATATCACTTTTTCTTTCTTCTTTTAAAAGGAAAAAAAGCTAAAAATGTCCACAGTAAGATTTCTTAATTGCTTTCAGTAATGTAGGCATATTTGTAAGCTGATTGAAGGAATCCTTTTCTGAAATTCAAAGTCTTTTTATCTGTCCTTTCATTTACCAGCGGTCGTGATGAAAATTATTTATGAACCTGACCTACTGTCCTATTGCTTACAATCTCCTCTGGGGAAGTGAGGTGGGGAGGGAGAAGGAGAAAAGGAAAAAAATGAATCTCTAAGTTGTAGATCAACCCAAGTTGTAGAACAACCCAAGAAGGGGTGAGGGAATTGCAGATGGCTCAAAAATGATTATTAAGTTAGCGTTTCAGTTTCTAATATCTGGCTACCAAGTGTAAAACTGCATAAAATTGCATTGATTGGTTGAAATATAATAAAAACGTAATGAGGGAAGTGTGTGTTATAAACGTGTTATGGAAAATAACTCAAATTGTGTAAATAACTTGAAGAGGTTTATTCTGAGCCAAGTTTGAGGACCATTCCCAAGAAGCACTGAGCAAGTAGACCACCATAGTTGGTTACAGTCTGGTTTTATATGTTTTTTGGGGAAAAGAATTACACGTCAAATTATGTAAATTAATACATGAAAGGTATATATTGGTTTGAAAAGATGGGACATCTGAAAGTAGGGGGCTTACAAGTTATAGGTGGGTTTACAGATTCTTTAATTTGTAACTGTTTAAAGAAATGAAGCTTTGTCTAACTCAGGAGTCCTCAAACTACAGCCCGCGGGACACATGTGGCAGTGTGATTGTATTTGTTCTCGTTGTGTTTTTTTACTTCAAAATAAGATATGTGCAGCGTGCATAGGAATTTGTTCATAGTTTTTTTGTTTTTTGTTTTAACTATAGTCTGGCCCTCCAACTGTCTGAGGGACAGTGAACTAGCCCCCTGTTTAAAAAGTTTGAGGACCCCTGAAGGGCTTGAAATGTTTTAAATTAAGGAAGTCATCTAACCAGAGACAAGCCATTGGACACATATGATGTGCTGTATTAAGTACATTGAGGACCTGCAAGTGTGGTTCAAGCTTTTTCTTGCATGGGTGAGGGCTGAGGAAATTGCAGATGATTCAACATGCTTAATGTCTAGGCCTGCTAATGAGTTACAAAGGACCTCTCCGAGAAAAAAGGGGGGCATGACAATATCTATCTGTCTAATCACCCTACTCATGGCCCGCAATGCAGCTTTAGGATTTTTCTGGAGTTCCCTTGGCCAAGAAGGTGTCCATTCAAGCAGCCTGGGGGTGTCTTAAGATCTTATTTAGTTTACAAATGTTTTCAAGACTAATATAAATTTAAAAATTGCAGTGATTACAAAGATGTTTAGAATAAATTCAGTGAAAATGTACTTTTGAAAACACTATATATGTGTTTTAAAATGTGCTTGTGTGTGCATAGGAAAAAAGACCTGAAGGAAATACAGAAACATAAAAAGTGTTTCAGGGGTAGAGTTACAGATGAATTTAATTAAAAAAAATTTTTTTTATTTTTATTTGCCTGGGTTTCCTAAGTTTTTTCCAATGAACATCTATTACTTAATTAATAAGAAATGATACGAACCGGCTTGGTGCCTGTAGCATAGTGGTTACAGTGCCAGCCACATACACAAAGGCTGGCGGGTTCGAACCCAGCCTGGGCCAGCTAAGCAACAATGACAACTGCAACAGAAAAATAGCCTGGCACTGTGGTGGGCGTCTGTATTCCCAGTTACTTGGGAGGGTGAGGCAAGAGAATCACTTAAGTCCAAGAGTTGGAGGTTGTTGTAAACTGTGATGCCACAGCACGCTACCAAGGGCAACAGAATGAGGCTCTGTCTCAAAAAGAAAAGATACAAACCAACAAGAACTTTTAAAGTTGCCTTCATCTGAACATTTTAGAAAGTTCTGATGGATAGTGGGTTGGAAAAGGTAGCCAACCTCATCTCTTTCCACAATTGAAGTGAATGTTTCTTTGTCCCCTTGGTTCTGTGAGTTAAATAATCATTAGCTGTAGCTACATGCAGGAAGTGAAAATCCTAGGATCATCATTGTCATCAATTACTGTTTATTCCATCCACGCATCCTGTCATCCTTAATCATTCTTGCTATTTTTTAATGCATCTATTGTGAGCATGAATTGCTCTTTCCATAAACTATGGATCAGTTCAAGAATTTCATGCCTCTGTTTTGCTGACTTAATTCACTATCCCTACCATTTTTTGTGTCTTTGCTTCAGCATCCCACCTCCATCCTGCCCCCTTCCAATATCCTTTTTCTGCAGTTTGCTTCTTTTACGGGTATCTATGCCCAATCTTTCCCTGGCAGAGTGGTCCAGCACACGCAAACCTCCCTTGTTTGAATTCCTGTCATGCTTGTGATCACTGCTGAACTGTTCAGTGCATAATTGTTCTCCTTGTTTCAAATGTCCTCTTTTGAACATCTAGATTCCACACGATTCAAAGGCCACTAAAGAATTTATAGCCCTCCTCCTGCTCCCAAAAGTGGTAGGAAACCTCTTTTTGAAGAGCGAATTCTGCATGCTGTGTACTCTGCGGGGTGTTTTGCATATTATCCCATTTCAGTCTGGCAAGTGTTCTGTTAAGATGGTATTAATATCTTCATTTGTCATAAGAGGGGACTGAAACTCAGAGAGATCATATACATTCCTGAGGCCAAACAGCCCGTTACGTCAGAGCTATCTCTTGGTTTCTAAATGTTTTCCTTTCCACCATGGTGTCTGGCTAGTTGATACTAGGTGACTTTAATGTGATACCTCATTTACAATTTTACTTTATTTTCTACCTCTCTCTAACTCTTGCTTCATTTGACATATTTGAGGTAAAATTTATTGGTAGAAAACATTAAATATAACTAACTCTTAATTATTTGCTTTTAAATGACCTTCCCTGTTTATGCCAAGTTTTCATTCCCCCTTGGTATCTTCTCCATGATACTTTTTCTACTTGCCAAAACCACACTAAACCTCAAAGGGTCCAATTCATTAAATGATTTCTTTATGCCGAGAACTATTGGTAAGTTCTCTCCATTTTCTGTATGAAGGAACCTGCCTTGTCTATATTTCAACTTGAGATTTCTTCCCACCTCAAAATTAAAATATTCGCCCAACTGTGGAGGCACTAGGCTCCAGAGATTAAATGCAAGGAAGAGGATGGTTCCATACTTAATTCCCTGCAGTGTCTTTAGTTTATGCAGAAGTCTGGTAACCTGACGCCAGCAGGAGACAGCAGAACAGAATACTTAAGGAGAGAATGCTGAGTAGGAAAATGCTTTCCTTCAACTGTGTTAGGTTAGCCAAAAGAAGGAGAAGGCAGCTTTATAGCTGCCCCGGTGTTAACCAGCGCATTCCCTCTCTCCTGCCCACCATGTGTAACTGTTTATCCATGAGATGAACTGGGTTGTATCTTTGCATTAATATCGTGTGAAGAACTGAAAAGGAATAATATAGAATGCAGGCAACGAAGATACTGAAGGCTGTTCTCACTCTTTACCTTCCCTGCAAAGTTCTCCTTTGCTCCTCCAAATATGTATGGAATTCAGGAGTAAACTGACTGGCCGCCAGTGGTCTGATGTTTGGTACTGGAACAGTCAAGAGGTGATGGTTTCAGCTAAGATTCAGTTCAAGGTTAGAGACAATTTTACACACACATGTTGTTCCTTGAAATGGTTGTGTTTTCATTCTCATACTCCATTGGCAGAAGTTTTTCAGAAGAAAAAACTTTCCAAAAGACTTCTGTCATTTCATATCAAAACCCTTCGATCTAGCAGTTATGCTGCTAGGACTATGTCCTTGGAAAATAATTCGGTAAGAATCATTTTGTAATGTATCATCAATATGATTTATACTACCAAAAATTTGAAACAACCTGTTAAGGACTGAATTATGGTCCCCTTCCCCAAACTGATGTGTTGAAACCCCAACCCCCAGTGTGACAGTATTTGGAGATAGACCCTATAGGGAGATAATTAAGGTTAAATGAGGTCATAAGGATATGACAGGTGTTCTTACAAGAAGAAGGAGGAGTGTGCACACACACAGAAAGGCCACGTGAGGACACAGCAGGAAGGTGGCTGTCTGAAAGCTAAGAAGACCTGGGGAAAAACTAAACCTGCCAACACTTTTATCTTGGACTTTGAGCCCCAAGAACTATGAGAAAATAAAATTTTTGTTGCATAACCTAAGCTACCTAGTCTATGGTATTTTGTTATGGTGGCCTGAGGAAACGAATACACAACCCAATCTTCCAGAAATAGGAAAAAATTACATGAATCAGAGTATAGACTATCATTACAATATAATGCAATTATTAAAAATAGGATTTTATCATAGTTATTGTTATAGAAAATGATCCTAATATAATTTTAGTTAGAAAAGGAGGCAACGGAAAAATACACATAGTATGATTTACATAGTGTATAAGAATATATTTATCTCTCTGTGTGTATATATACAGTGTCAAGACCTGCATGCAACAAACCCTCAAATCCTATTTAGATAGTTTTCTTTCCTTCCCACCCTCTCTTCTTTTCTTCCTTCCTTTTTTTAACTTGTCTGTAAAGCCTATTTTTTCCAGGTGAACATGAATTATTTTTGGAAATATTCATAAGACATATGTACTTTTACCCCATGTTTTAAAAGTGGTTTTAAAATGGAATCAAACTTATCTAAATTATAAAATTCTTGAGCTCAGTCATCCTAGAATCTGATGAATCCAGACCTATCATATCGTTAAATAGTTAATCACTTTTGTTATCATAATTTAACTGTTTTCATTCCCATGATCAAAAACTCCCTTGATACACTACTTGGCCTATTTTATTTAGCTTTTTTTGAGTGATAAAATGTATAACCTTTTTACTATCTTTCTGAAACTTAATCTGGTATCAGATGGTGAGAGCACACACTTGCAGAGAGGAAAATCTGGATTTGAATATTTGCACAACCACTTACTGTGACCGTGAGAAGGTCATCTACCTTACCATAAGTCTCATTCTGCTCTGCTATTAAAGATAGAATAATTATACTTTTCTTGTAAGTTTGTTGTTAAGATGAAGTTAGATGTCATATCCAAAAGACAGTGGGAAGGTTAAGGTAAAGTTTCTGGCATTAGCGCCTCAGTTTAAATCTCAGCCCCCTGTCTTGCCCTGTGGCTCTGAACAAGTTGTATAATTTCTCTGTGTCCCAGATCCTCGTGTTTAAAATGAGACTAGTGGTGCTACCTACATAATATTATCTTGAGTATTAAATATGTTAATATTTATAAAATTGTTGTAACAGCACCAGCACATGGTAAAATGTTGCGTGACCAGAGACGCGAACGAGCAGAAGCTTTGCTGTAGGTGTAAAACTCGCTCCTGTAATTATTGAGTCAAGAAACAGACTATACACTCTGATATGGCGTATAGCAAAGGTTTTTATTCCAAGTTCAGGTTTTATACTTTTTCAGTCAGGTACACACTTAATCCCTTAACCATTAGTTTCCTCATTTTCTTACTTTATTTTTTTACATATCTATACAATCACTTTTGTAGTAAATCTCTCCTATTTTCTTGACAATGACTAATTTCCCAGCAGGGCACAAAGACGGAAGTAGCCACAGGGGAACAATATCCTCAAGCATTCACTCAGTCTACCCAGTATGAAGTAATGACTGTGTCCTTTCTTCAGGGCAGAATATCTATAGACCTCTGACAATATGTTGTGAACATATGTCAACCCTCTGGCCCGTATCTCTGAGGAAGGGCTGCACGCCCTTGGATCTCAGGCTTAACGGGGAGTACTGCCTCAGAGAAAAGGCCTAAGGAATTTTCCAAAAAAGCCAATCTCTGTGAGTAACCCAGGGGGGTCCAGATTTCTTAAGCCTCTGGAAGAAAAGTAAGTCATTTTAAACTCACACCGAATTTACTTTGTGTGCTTGATGTAGGATATGTTTATTTTTAAATATTATCCTACAGTAAAACCATGTAGATGTTTATTAACTATATGAAGAGTCAGTACAGGGGCTGGGATATAGTGTTTACCATCAGCAGAGCCACATTGTCAAAATCTAAGAGCTCGGGTGTTTTTCATGATTGGCAGCTCTTTTCTTGGTGTCCATTTGGTAAGAATACTGATTTAGGAGCTTTTTCCAGAAGCTATTACTTAAAAAATTCTATTTATTTTGAAAGCAGATTTTACTGTTAACTAAAAGAAGGAAGATTCACCCTTTGTCCTTATTTAACATGTTTCTTAGTTATTCATATTTCCTTCCAGCCTGCCTAATACAGACATGAGCTCATAGTTATAATTAAAATGTAAGTGCCTCTCAGAATATATGGACTTCATGCTTGTCACAGTGGAAGAGTGTTTCTGTACTTGTCCAGGCCAGTGAGCAGCCTGTGGGTTCTGCCATCCTCCCTCCCCTTCTCAAGGACTTTTCTCCTGCAATTATTCTCTCATTCTCCTGAATCATCCATTTCTTCCTCTCAAGTGGATCACTCACATCGGTATATAAATAGGCTCCTACACCTCAATCTTAAAAAGAAATTCCTCTTTGACCTCAACCTCCCTTTCAATCACTGTCCTATTTATACTGCACCCTTTACAGCAGTGTCTGCTGAACAAGTCATCTCTGGAGGCTGTCTACACCTACTCACTGCCCTAGATGGATGGACTTCCATTCCCCATTCCACAGAGACCTACCTGTCGCATCGCTAAACAACCTCTGTCCCTTAGAGCTAAATTCTCAAGTCATTTAATCTGTGTCCTTTCCTTGTATTGACCTCTCACATCAGACTGTGATCCCTTTCTTCTTCTTGATGGCTCTCTGACATGGTTCACTACACACTCACTGATCACCTCTATTGTTTTCACTGGCTGCCTCTTCTCTGGTCTCTATTTACTTTCTGTCTCTAAATATTTGGGGTCACCAAAGCTCAGTGCTAGACCTCCAGCTCTCACAGGTAATCTCACGCATTCCTGTCCAAAGGATAACACCAGTTTGTCACCTGGACTGTTCAGAAATCCAGACTCATACTCAGTCACCTGTTTAACATTCCTGCTGCCATTCCCTGGTCTTCCAAACTGTACAAGGTATACCTTTGAGTCCTGTGTTTGCTCCACCTCCAGCACAAACTTGTCCTTCCCAGTCTCTGTCTTAGTGAATGACATTAACTTTTAAAGCCAGTTTAAGAGCTGTCCTTGATTTCTTTCCCTCACACACCACATCCAGTCTATTAACAATCCTATTACTTTTACATCAAAACATTTCCTAAATGTGTCGACTTTTCCATCTGTTTCTACGCTCCTATAGAGAGACACCATCTCCTCCTGCCTCCTTAACAACTTGATAGTGGGAATGTGTTTCTTCCCCCTTATAGTAAATTTTCCTTACAGAAATCAGAATGATCTTTTATCACATAACACAGATCACAACATTCTCTTCAGCATCATCTAATTTAGATAGATCTTTGTCAGAATTTACAGAAAGGATTTTTTGTACAAGTTGACTCTGCAGAGCTCTCTACTGGTCACTTCCTCATGTCCTCCACTTTCTGTCCCTCAGACCTTCTTGGGATGTGCTTCTCTCTCTCTCTCTCTCTTTTTTTTTTAAGTGTTTATTAATACATTCCTTTTTTGTTGTTGTTGCAGTTTGGCCGGGCTGGGTTTGAACCCACCACCCTCGGCATATGGGGCCGGCGCCCTACTCACTGAGCCACAGGTGCCGCCCCGGGATGTGCTTCTCTTTATAAGCATAAGGCCAGCTGGTCCTTGTCATTCAAGTTGCAGCTTACAGGTCCTTTTTTCAGAGAGGCCCTCTTGGATCATCCAACCTAAAGAGCCACCAGATATTCTCTACCGCCCTGTGCCATGTCAATGAGCTACTGTCCCAAAAGTCACCCTTCTACATAGGGAAACCAGGAAGTTGTAGCTAAATGTACCTTTATTCACAAAGTATTTATTACAAAGTTTTACAAAATATTTATAAAATATTCTGTGTGTGTTGACCACCTCTTTGTAGTCATACGTGCATGTAATTATATATGCACTTTAGCTGGGCACAGTGGCATATACTATCATCCAGTCTACTGCAAAGCTGAGGCAGGAGCTCAAGGCTGTGGTGCAACCTACAGATAGAATAAATCTCATTGTATTTCTATCAGATCATCACAATACTTTAAAAGTTGTGTAGCTTGATACTGAGCCCCAGATGCAAATGCATTATCATCCCAACATTTTAGAAAATTACTTTACTAGCATAAAGTAATATGTGTTAAATTCTTAAAACATGCCCGACATTGTGCTAAATGTCCACTTGCATTATTTCATGTTATTATTACCACAGTTGCTCTGAGAGGCAGAGATTATAGATATTATGATTACTCCTTTCATAGGTAAGTAACCCAGGGTCCAGGCTGGGCACAATGGCTCATAGTTGTAATCCTAGCACTGTGGGAGGCTGAGACAGGTGGATTGCTTGAGCTCAAGAGTTCAAGACCAGCCTAAGCAAGAGCGAGACCTTGTCTCTACTAAAAATGGAATAACTAGCCAAGTGTTGTGCAGGGTATCTATAGTGCCAGCTGCCCAGGAGGCTGAGCCAAGAGTTTGAGATTGCTGGGAGCTATGACACCAGGGTACTCTACCCAGGGCGACAGAGTGAGACTCTGTTTCAAACAAAACAAAACAAAACAAAATGAAAAACAGATTCCAGAGCTCAGAGATTACATATTTAAGCTTAGGTAAACTGACAGAAGCTGATTCACTCTCGGGCCATCTGACTCTAGAGCCAGCGAGATACTATCCCTGACTCAGTTGATTTGAGTGATTGAGTGGCTCCCTTGTCTCATGAAAGCTATGACTTCTCAAAGGTTTCCTTGAGATATTTAGAAAAGTTTAAGAACCAAGCTTAATCCTGTGGGTGGATAGAGTAAAAATATTTCTCCCTAATGCACACCAGTCTCCACTGTCCTGCCAAAGTCAAGAACTAAGGCCCTAACTTCATTTGTGCAGAGTTCTCCTCTGCCCTCCTAATCCACTTCACTAGAGAAAAGTCCCATGAAAAATTTGCGTTCTTTGTCCCAATGGCTGCTCCTGTCCTTTGGGTGCTTCATTTTTGGTAGTAATCCTTTCTGGGAGTAGAGTTGGTCCTGCCTGGGTATAATCCTGCACAGATCACGTAAGCAGGCCCAGGGCTTCCATCACGTCTCCAAGCATACATAAATTCATTTGCTTCATGATCAGCAACATTCCTTCACAGAGCTGCTCTTCTTTTCCCTCATAAAACTGTTTCCTTTAATCAGATAGCACAAATTACGGGAAAGGGGAGAATATAAGCATCCGGTAAGCACCTACTGTAAAATGCGACAGTATCTAGCATGGTTTCCTGAACATAGGAAGTGCTTTGTAATTGTTCACTTTCCTTGTCTTCCTTCCTGTACTTCCCTACTCTGCACTTCTGGTGCCTTGTTCTCTGTGTTCACCTGTGTTAACAGATGGTAAATCTAGAAGCAGCAGCTACCACTTGGGGTGGGCAGAGAGCAGGCTGAAGTCCTATCAGCAGACAAATGTGTGCTGCCCCGCACGTTTCTGATGACTTCAGATAGCAGCAGCCATCTGTCCACCCTGCTTCTCTCTCAGTCTCTGTTCTCCCGTTACCTGCCCCAGTCCCCACCGAGTGGACGAGAGTCCCCCACGCGATTATCCTAAAGAGATTTATTAGATCTTGTTTGTAAAGCTTTTTCAATTCCCCAGACAAAAAGAAATACAAACACAGCCGATCATGCTGAGCAGGTTCTTTCTGTTTAATGTTTTACAACCGTGAGAACTTTTCATGAATAAAACTTTTCTGAATAGCTCAGAAGGTCAAGTATGCAGTAATTCTAAGTTCAGTGATTAGAATGCTCCCATCTGTGTGTGTATAGGAGGAAAGGCTGATGGCTCTATCTTTTTTTACTGACTTAAATTATTTCTCCTGTAAACACAACACAAACGCAAAATGTCTTCTAATCTCTGACACTTTGGTCACTACATGAAAAATGTAAGAAACTTTGAAAAGAAGAATAATTCTTTCAAACTATTATTATATTTAAATTTACTATGGTTGGGCTGTTAGTAATCATAATGAGTATCCTTTCCTAAAAAGAATTTAAATATTCATACTGGTCCCTTCCCTTTGCTCACCTGTTTCTCATACTTTCATATGGAGGCTTGTAAGTAACTGGCATTTCTTTTTGTTGAAGCAATACAGGATGTGCACGTGTTTTGAGGTTAAATTAAATGATCTCAATTCTCAGTGTGGGTCCCTAAAGGAAATGTGTTCACATTATTTTTACTCTTGTATAAGTGAATGTTCAGAACACCTAACTTTGTTTCTTCTCTACCACATATTAGAAGAAAAAGAATTGTCTTGGACCACACATTAAGTGCACAAACACTAACTAAACTGATTAGCAAAAAAGATGAAAGTTATTCTTTGTCAGCTAATGTTGCTTCCAATCCTTCAGACTGTTCATATCTGCTTTATAACATTGACTATACTAACCCATTTTCAGGGTAGGGTGGGGATTGGTAACAGCTTACTTATGTCTTCAAGATAAAGTCTTAGTGAGAAATAAATAAATGTTTTTTAGTTAAAAAAAAATCCATGCATACTTTTCATGATATCTGATGCCACAGATAAACAAAAGTCCTCACAAAAGCCCCCTGCTGTAGCCATGAAATTTTGCAGACAGACTAGTTACTAAAGAAAAAGTGCCAAGTGTGGTGGCGCGCACCTGTATTCCTAGCTACTCAGGAGGCTGAAGTAGAGGATTGCTTGAAGCCAGGAGTTCAAGACTATAATGCACTATGATCATGTCTGTCAATAGCCACTCCACTCCAGCCTGGGCAACATAGCAAGACCCTGTTTCTTAAAATAAATAAATAAAAAAATGAAAACAAAAAGTTATTCCACTTTGGTTGGTTTCTACCAATTAACAAATTACAGAGGTACTAAGAAGATTTGCAACCAGCCCATGAACAAATTTCACTGACCCTTACATGTTTTCAGTGACCTCTAGGTGTTTTTCATACCCTTAACTAAATACTCGACCTTTTGAATTGTTTCCCAGAAAAAAGGTAGATTTTGTAGAAGACAAAGGAGCTGAGATCCTCAGAGTTCCTGGGTAGACTTTCTGATGCCCAGACTCACCATCCCCACAACCTGCCCCCCATGCATCCCTTATGAGATATACCATAACCTGCCCCAAGGCACATGGCCCTCCCATTAAAAGCCCCTGAGCTCCAATCATCAGAGAGAGGGGTAGAGTTGAGGCAGCTTCTTTCGTTCTCCTGACAATACATCTGTTGTATTAAAAATGTCTTTCTTCCTTATCAATCCTCATTGTCTTAGTAATTGTATCTTGGTGCTGTGTGCAACTAGACCCAGGCTGAAACTCTTTTACAGTTTCAGCAATAAAATGGTGCCTAATATCAAGTTAAATGTTATTGTTAACATCCATGTATAACTATCATTGGTTTTGTGGTTGTGTCTTAAGTCTTTATTTCTTCTCATTCTACACATTCTGCCTGGAAGTAGGTGATTTCCTTTTTTTTTTTTTGTGACTCCTAAATCTTTGTCTTCAGGACAAATCTCTATATTACCACTTATTTCTTAGATTTATCCGCTTGAGCATCCATGGACCTTCCTCTTGTGTTCCAAGTTTCACATCAGCACCTACCCAATGATTCCAGTGAGAATCCCTGGTGTCATCCATGGACCCTACTTCATCCTTCTAATTAATCCATCCTGAAATTATATTGGTTCTCCCTCCACAGCTTCTTTACACATCCTCATCTTCTTTGTCCTCACTGCCAGTGCCCTTACTTAGCCCATCATCATTATTTGTCTTGTTTATTTCAGTAATTTCCTAATAGATAAGGTAGCTTTTGGTTTCTCCAAAGCTTGTTCAAAGCTCTGGGATTTGTCTAAGGTGCTCGTCCTTCATCTTGTTACTCTGATTCTACAAGCATCCAAGGAGTCCTTGCTGCCTTTAAAGTAAAGCTCCAACTCCATAGTCATAAAATCTGGACTCGGTTTACTTGGCAAGACTTATACTGAAATATTCACAGTTCATTCCCACCTGTGCATCTATCAAACACACCACAATGTAAACTATCTTCTACTCATAAAGGACTAATCTGTAGTCTCAAATGAAAATATTTTACATCCACATGCTGTTTACCCTACCTGGTGATAGAATTTAGTGTTTACGAGCCCAGGCTTTCAGATCATACAGACCTGGAATAGAATACAGGTTTTGCCAGCTACTGGCAATGAGAACCTGGCTAAATTACTTCACCTTTCTGGGTCTCAGTTTCTTAATCTGCAAAGTGAGGATTTAAAATAAGCTGAATTTATTGGGTTGTCCCAAGGATGAGTTATCAGTGCAAATACAATAATAATATCACTGTGGTAGCTTTTAGTGGGTATTAGTTTCTATTACCCAGAACGTACTTCTTATTATACCTGAATTCTGAAACTCCAGCCATCCTTAAAGTTAGAGCTAAGCTGTAAGTGTTTGTGTATAGCTTTCCTTGACCTAGACTTCTCTCGGCTTTGCCCCCATGAAGTCACTATGAATCTTCCTTTTATCTGAGTTCCCGAAGCATTTTGTCATCCTTCCATTATAGCACATGTTTCAATGTGTTATTTCTATGGGTCTGTCTCTATCCCTGGAAAGTAAGTGCTCAAGGGTGGGGGCAATGGCTCATTTATTTTGTATCCTGGGGCCTAGCACAGATCCTGGCACAGGCAGGATCCTTTAATATAATAGGTATTCAGTAATTGTTCACCAAATTGAATTTGCTAGAAATTTTGAACATCTTATTTTCCTTCTTATTACGCTGTTTAGAGGCTGTTATGCTGAAAATTGAAAAGATAAGCCAATGATAGCATTTTAAATCTCCCATTTTTATGAAATTAAAGTTGGAGCCATCAATGGGATATCCAGTCTCCAAAAACCAAACTTAGTAACAAATGGAATCTCAAAAGAAAAGCATGGGGGGAGGGAGGAAGCATTTAATATCTTTAGTTCTAAAATCACGTGGTTTGTTGGCATGGTGAAGCCAGCATAGCTGCATCATTGCATTAAAAGGATGACAGGAATTTATCAGCCACCCTGGCAATATGGCTTGAGGGCTCACTCCAGTCATCAGGCAGATGTTCAGACATCTGAGAAGGGCTGTAATGTTCCAGACACAAAAAGTGAGTGCCTAGTGCAATCCTTAGCTATTATAAGAAACATCTCCAATAAAAAGTACAGTTGGCTGAGCACATAGGCACAGCATGTTACACCAGTCTCACCGATAATATTTACTGAGGAATAGATTAGCTTTTCTCCCGCCAGAGAAGTGGTTAATACCCAGAGGAGCATGTGAGAGATGGCTGCTAGGATTGGATTCTTTAATGCTTACTCTCAACCAATGGTGCCATGTGGTTTTTGTTTGTTTGTTTGTTTGTTTATTTTAAATTGAGAAACTTCACATTTGTAAAATTGACTGGATTTCTAGCGTGTGTGGTTGCATTTCCACAGTGCCATGTCCACCAGTTCCCAACAGTCAGTACATGATCCCCTTCACCCATTTAGTTGTCCTTACCCTGCAGGAAAGACATTTGTGCTTTTGATCCTTTCCTCTCAGCCTCAGTCTCCAAGTCTGTAGAATTAGTATAGCAGCCATAGCAGCAAGTAGCTTGAGGAAGTTTTGTAAAGATTAAGTAATGTAATTTATGTGAAGTGCCTCACCCCCTTCCTTTATTCAATGGTAAAGTCTCGGTAAATGGTTGTTGATTTTCTTTTTACTGCCAAACCAATACTGAGCTTCTACCATGTTCACTACTGGTAGGCATGGAGTTATAATGGTGAGCAACACGGGCATGGCCCCTGCCTTCTGTTTATAGTTTAGCATTCAGGGTGAGGAAAAAAAATAAAAGAAGAGAAGCCATGTAAAGAGGGTATTTCAAAATGAATGAACATTCTCCATCAGTTCTTCATTCTCACCCTTCACACCATTCTACCCCTCCCCTAGAACTCCCTATCTCAGCACATGGCCTTGTATGTCCACTCAGTTGGTCTAGTCAAAAAAGCTAGAAATGTTTTGTGTCCTTTCTTCTCTTCTGTCCACCAAGACTATTAGTTCACCAGCAAATTCTGTCATCTCTTCTTGCAAAGCGTGTCCTAGATCAGTTCACCTCCCACACTGGTGCTGCTACCAACCACCATGGTACCAGCCCCCATCACTCTGCTGTGGGTGGCTGCACAGCCTCCATACTGAGTCCCTCGCTTGCCTGCTAGCAAACTTTTCCCGTAAAGAGCCAGGTAGTAAATATTTTAGGTTTTTTGGGCCATAATGTCCCTCTCACAACCACTCAATTATCCCCTTGCAGCTCAAAAGCAGCCATAGAGAATACTTTGTCTCAGTCAAACTTTGTTTCCAAAAACAGGCTGCAGGTTGCGTGGTATGAGTCAACCATTGTCACTCACTTAACTCAGAGCCAGACAGTGTTTTCTTGGAGTACTTAGAATATAGCTCCAGCTTTCATGATCACAGTCTACATAGCCCTCCTGATTCAGCAGCACTCCTTTCCACCCCAGCCACTCCAGTCTTCATCCTGATTTTCAAACAAAGCAAGGTAATTCCCCCCCAGGACCTTTGTACTAATTGCTCTGAATCCTCCTTCCCCATCTAGGCATAGGTGATCCCTCTTTACACATCAGATGTCATCCCTGGGAGAAGCCACCCTGTCCCCAGCTGACTCATTCTAAATGACAACTCAGAGCCATCTATTACACTGTTTTATCTCTTACTTGTTAATTTGGCTAATTCCATGCATTACTCTGTATTTACACATTACTTTGTGATATGGAGGCTGCTGTCTTCCTGCACTATCCCCAGAGCCTTGCTCAGTACCAGGCACACAGCAGATCTCAAAAGTACTAGTGGGTTCAACGTCTCCAATTCTTTCTGGCTAAGTCTAGGAAGGTGGCATGCTTCCCAGTGGAGGGAGGGTGATTGGTTAGACCATACCTATGGTGCATTTTATAAGGGTACCTGTCAAATCTACTAAATGTAGAGTATAAATGTCTTAACACAATAATTAAGAAAGTGGGATGAAGGCTGTGTTAACCAGTTTGTTGTAAGTATTTCAAATTGTATATAAAAGCAGCACATTGTACCCCATAAATGTATTATTGTACACAGCTATGATTTAATTAAAAAAAAAAAAAAAAAAAAGAGTTACTTGCCCGATAGCTTGAGGAAGTCTTGGGTCAACAAGAGCTCTTATTGGACTTTCAGTTTGCTACAAAAACAACATAACCTAAAACTGTAGTGAAATATCTGAGATAGCCCATGAAATCTTTACCTCTTGAACAAAAATAAAATTCTACATCAGAAAAAAAGTAATTATAGGAAGGAATAATAAATGAATAAACAAACACTTGAAATCAGCATAAACAGTAGCAGGCTTCTCAGGCTGCAGTCCTTAGAGCTGATGGAATCTCCTCTGTCCACCCAGACCACAGCTTTGTCCTGCCCTCCTTAACCAAAAGGTGCCAAGGTGGCTTGCCTGATAAGATGGAATTGTAAAATTTTTTCAGCCAGAAAGAATTCCAGATGGAAAAAGAGTAAAGTGCATCTAACAAATAGCCTGTGTCATTGCCAACCATGCACTGATTTGGCTGTGTGGCCTGTCTTTGTCTCCCTGTGTGGGGCCCGGTTTGATTTCTACAGGGTGGCCCTTGAGGAAGAGATTTCCTAATGAAGAGCTGCTTTACAAAACAAGTGTTATGTGTGGGGGTGTAATTAATTTTTCTTTTTGTCTGGAGTGTAAAAGTCAAATGATCAAAACTGCATCTTCCAGATAGATTCCTTGACTTGACAGGGACACAAAAATTCTTTTTCTTAAAACCCATCCTGACTTTTAATTGGGAAAATATAACCATTGCTTTTATTGGAGGATGAGAAATAATTTAATACAAATATTAGTGCACTAGTCTGCTTAGGTTACTATAATAGTATACCACAAATTGGGTGGCTTAAGCAGCAGAAATGTATTTCCCTGCAGTCCTTAAGGCTAGAAGTCCAACATTGAGATGATTACAGGGTTGGTTTCTGGGAGGAGGGGGACTCTCTTTCTGGGTCTGTGATGGTTGCCTTGACTCCCTAGGTGGCCTCTCATCTGAGATTTCTGGCATTTCTTTCAGGATACCAAACCTGTCAGATTAGGGTCCTACCCTATGACCTCATTTAACCTTTATTACCTTATTAAAGGCCATATAAATAAATACAACCATATTAGGGGTTATAGTTTCAACATGTAAATTTGGGGGAACACAGTTCAGACCATAATAGTCAATAACCTTCAGGTGCTACAATTTTATGGAATATAGTCTTCCTCATTTATTTGGGGGAATATTGTGTGTGTGTGTGTGTATTTTCTGACAACATGAGTTGTATCTTCCTATGAAAAACTATGTGCTTATTCTTTTCTTCATGTGGGCTCTCATATTTTACACCAATTTTAATTGTGCAGCTCTTAACAAATTGGAGATGAGTACAGCATGTGAAATTCAGTCTCTCAGAGAGATTAGAGAATCTTTGATGAGGCCTTTATCACACTGGGAATTGTGACCCTTGGGTTAAAAATAAAGCTGATACCAGGAAAAGGCCCCCCTTCCTTCTGTTTCTCACACAATCCTTTCAGGGAACCTTTCCCAAGTGAGTCATTTACTTTCTTTGCCTTCATCTTCACTCAACTTTATTTCACAAAATTTGTGATCTTCTCTGAGGACGATTTTTAGATCTAGACAAGACCAATTGCTTAGATGATAAGAAGCTATTCTTTAATTACATGACTTTGCAAAAGTAATACGTTTTTATTTATCAAGTAAACTTTGCTCAGTGTTTATTATGTATGAGTCACAATGCTAAAAATAGTTTTCATGAATATTCTCATTTAATTTCATCAATCAACAACCCTAAGAGGAAGATATTATTTTTGTCTTCTATTTATAGATGGGGGACCTGGTTTAGAAGAGCTCAGCAAAATAAATAAACAAAAATGTAGCTTACTGGTTAGGGCCACATGCACCAGGGCTGGTGGGTTCGAACCCGGCCAGGGCCTGCCAAACAACAATGATAACAGCAACAACAAAAACAAAAGCCAGGCATTGTAGCAGGTGCCTTTTAGTCTCAGCTACTTGGGAGGCTGAGGCAAGAGAATTGCTTAAGCCTAAGAGTTTGAGGCTGCTATGAGCTGTGACACCATGGCACTCCACCAAGGGCAACATAGTAAGACTCTGTCTCCAAAAAAAAAAAAAAAAAGGTGATGAGCTCGGGGCAAGATATCTGCTCAATCCAATTACATAACTGAGCCTCTTAACTAATGCAAAAGTAGTTTCTCATTCATCAGTCATTCATAAGGGAATTGGACTCAAACCCCTTGTGATTACAAAGTGTCAGCATATATGCAAAATATTTCACTTTGTACACACCATTTGATTTTTCATAATCCAACTTCAGTCCAGCAATTCAGTCCAACATTTATTAGGGATCTGCTACTTGGAAGACATTCATAGGTTGGCGGTGGTGAATGGAGGCAGGGTCCTGCTCTTCAAGTGAGTGGCAGGTGGGCCAGAGTGTGTGATATGTGCACAACTGACAAAGCAGCAGGTGAAACAGAAGCAGCCACCACTAGGAGAAGAGGAAGAAGAATAAAGGACTAACCACGTAGGTGGGATATTGTTTCAGGTAAGAGTCTGGGTTGGAGTCCTAGCTCTGTCACATGTAAGCATACGACTAATCAAGTTTCTCTAAAGCTAACAGAGGAGCTTCCTTCTCCATACAATGAGGACAGAAAGGATTTCTACTTACTAAGTCTGCTGTGAGAATTAAAGGAGTTAATGCATAAATAGCACTGAGTACCATGCCTGGCATTAATTATGTCAGCAAATGTTTATTACTATAATTGTTTAGCCCTCAGGAAAATCACTAGATCGAAAACACAGACAACTGGTCCACCTATATTGCAGAAAATAAGGCCATAGGTTTCAAATTGAGAAATGTATGTGTGTATTCGCGATGTCACATATCATCTGTGTAGCTTTGGAAGGCAGTTGTTCTCGCCACTGCACACCAATCCCGTCTGTGTAACATTGGAAGGCAGCTGTTCTCACCACTATCCACCAATCCCATCTGTGTAACATTGGAAAGCAGCTGTTCTCACCACTATACACCAATCCCATCTGTGTAACATTGGAAGGCAGCTGTTCTCACCACTATACACCAATCCCATCTGTGTAACTTTGGAAGGCAGCTGTTCTCACCACTATACACCAATCCCATCTGTGTAACATTGGAAGGCAGCTGTTCTCACCACTATCCACCAATCCCATCTGTGTAACATTGGAAAGCAGCTGTTCTCACCACTATACACCAGTCCCATCTGTGTAACTTTGGAAAGCAGCTGTTCTCACCACTATACACCAATCCCATCTGTGTAACATTGGAAAGCAGCTGTTCTCACCACTATACACCAATCCCATCTGTGTAACTTTGGAAAGCAGC
>CAUYPK010169473.1:0-17000 GCA_963574355.1 Loris lydekkerianus
ACTTGACATGCTGGGAGTTGGTATAGGGGGTCTACATCTGAGTGTGATGTTTGTTCGTGGGCCGGGTTGGCCAACTGCCCCCCCCCCCCCCCCCCCCCGTGAGCCAGCCTCTTGCAGACCCTCTAGCTTACAAGGCCTTGAGAATACTTGCAGAGAAACAGCACAAAAGGAAACAGGAAACATCCCCAGACCTCAGTCACAGACCATGTAGAAGGCTTGTAAAAGTTCACTCACTGTGGGGCAGCACCTGTGGCTCAAAGGAGTAGGGCACTGGCCCCATATACCGGAGGTGGCTGGTTCAAACCCAGCCCTGGACAAAAAAACTGCAAAAAAAAAAAAAAAAGTTCACTCACTTTCCTGCTAGGAAATTGCCCAAAAGAGGTACAGCTTTTTTTTTTTTTTTCTTCCCCAAGCTCACGCTTCTTGGTTTCTTAGCCAGCCAAGTATCTTTGACCTGGTGCAGGATTCCATTTTGTCCCCAAAGGATAACTTGGGACTTTCTAATCTAAAATGGTGGGGAAAAAAAATTTTTTTTTTTTCCAACTTATTTTTTAACTCAGACTGACATGGTTTCTGGCTCTTTTCCATCTTTAAGGCAACTCTCCACCGAGCAGGCGGTTCTGCAGGAATCACTGGAGAAAGAGTCAAAAGTGAACAAGCGCCTCTCCATGGAGAACGAAGAGCTTCTGTGGAAACTGCACAACGGCGACCTGTGTAGCCCCAAGAGGTCCCCCACATCCTCCGCTATCCCTTTCCAGTCCCCGAGGAATTCCGGCTCCTTCTCCAGCCCCAGCATTTCACCCAGATGACACATCTGAACACTGTAGACTGTCCGGAAGCCTTTGGCTACGGGTCTGTAGGACTAACCCTCCCGGTGATCAAGGGAGCACCGCATTAGCTTACATGGGTTCACCGCCGGATAACTGGAAAGTCACTGCCGGAATCGGCTCCTTTTGAGACTGGAACTCTGGAGGGAGACTTTTGACCCGGTCCTAAAGACACCTCCAAAAAAGATTTCAGAACCGACCTGGACACCGTTGCACAGAGCACTTAAAGAACGAGAGAATCTTGTTCATTGCCTTTTTCACCTAAGCAGAGGGGGAAAAGCTCTCAGGGGCCTATTAGGATAAAGATGTATAACCTTTATGCTCTTCTTCACCGCAGACACCTTCTTGTGAGTTTTATTTTGGTCTGCCTGGGGGGCGGGGTGTGAATGAAGTGGACATCCCATGTGTCTGATGCAGCCGCCTTCGCTGCATATTGAGTCAAAAGCTGAAGAATCAGATAGTCCGTGTGTACATTTCAGCAAAGCCATAGCACAGAAGGCAATAGTTGCTTGCATTATGGTTCCCCAGCAGCTCTGCTCAGCCCTGAGATAGGCTGGGAAGAGGCTGTCATGACAGAAGCAGCTTTGACTTGTCACTGTCCACATTCTATGTTTTTTTTGGGGGGGTAACTTTCTGGCAGTTTTTCAATGTTCAGCCATGTCCTTTGAAACTAGATTTTTCTGTAGATTTTTTACCCCTGTGAGCCCAACACTATCCTATGATTCATTTTCTCAGGCTATGAGTAAAATGTAGACCCCTAATTTTTCTTAAAAATGTATATAAAAAGAGCAGTACCAATGGATGGTTCTGTCTTATTTTTACCTTGATTGAAGCTGTCCCTTGCAGATTTAAACTGTCATCTTCTCTCTCATTAACCTCCTCCCCTCAGCCACAAAAGCAAACCTACCTCCTGCCTGCTTCTCTCTGGGATGCAGGGCTAAAGGAATGTCCTTTTCCAAAGCCAGCTCATCTTCAAGGTGCTGAAGCCACTTTCCAAATACACTATGGCCTGGATCTGATACTGTCAATTTGGAGAATCTTAAGAATTGAGAACAAGAGAAACTCATTGGCGAGTAGAATTAAAATGGGATTCAGTGTTATGGATGCACAGAAGCACCTTGGCTTCACCAATGCTGCAGTCTTTGGGAAGACCAGGCTGATTTTTCAGGTAGCCTTTGAAATGGCCAAATGGAAAATGTGGCGCATGTGACACATCTCCAAGAAATGTTTCCATTTCCTTCCACGATGTCACTTACCACCTCCCCCAATTCTAAGACTTTGGAAAAGGCAGAAGGAAGAGCTGTGGCTTTCTCTCCCTGTCCCTGCATGTGTCAACCTGGCAGTGTCAGTAATTACTAATCTGCAGTCAGTTGCTGTACAAATAACCCCGATAGTAAGAAGAGCTTCAGGATCCTAGAGGTGGATAGTTGAGTCATTTCCACGCACACTACATTAGCAAATGGATGTTCACAGTGCATGTTCCCTTTAATTAGCAATTGTGTCTGAAGTCTGACTTCCAGTAGCTTATTATGTACGTAACTTTCCACGTTCACTTCCGATAAATAGAACCATAGGTTCACTGCCACTTCCTGGAGTATCTCTGCTCATGCTTCCAAACTCATTCTCATGAATGACCTTAGCCAAAGTTGGGTTTGCCATTCAACCCCTTACACGTGGTAAATCTCATGAGGTTCCCTGCTGTCCTCCAGACAATGTGTCTAGGAAATAAATCTTACAGCAATTAGTATCAGATGTTCTTCAGAGGATAAAACAGAGAACCTTTTTTTAAAAAAAACCAAATATTTCATGTAGGATGCAAAATGTTGACACGTCATAAAAATACGGATGTGTAAACAACTGTAGTTGTCGGTTTTTAGTGACGGAAAGTGTATTTTACTTTGATCAAATAAATAACGCTGGAATATTCAATATAAGAATTGCAACCTCTGACATACTGGCCTTTGCAAAGCTTCTGGTCCTCAGACTGTAGCCATTTAGACCGTGTCTCCTTTGATGTGACTTACCTGTAACGTTCCGGTGCAACTGCAGAATCGGTCATGGGCAGAGCTTCAGCTCACAGCTAGAGTTAGCGCTAAGCTTTTCTTTTCCAAGTTCAAAGCTATGTGTATTTGAGAAAAAGAAATTTTTGGCTGGTTTTAACAATCTGAGCTGTATAACATAAGAATTAGAATAGCTATGATGTAAAAATTTATGAAGGTGGGGAAAATGTCTAAAACAATTGTTAATCCGTGCATCTATTTTATATTGACAGTTAAACTTTTTTTCTTTCTTTTTTTGAGACAGAGTCTTTGTATGGCACGCTTGGTAGAGTACCTTGGCGTCACACCTTACAGCAATCTCAAACTCTTGGGCTTAAGAGAGACTGTTGCCTCAGACTCTCCAAAGTAGCTGGGACTATAGGAACCCACCGCAACGCCCAGATTATTTTTTGATGTTGTCATTATTGTTTAGCAGGCCTGGGCCAGGTTCAAACACACCAGCCTTGGTGTATGTGGCCCGGTGCCCTAACCACCGAGCTACGGGCGCTGAGCCTGACAGTTACACTTTTAAAAATATGTTTTCACCCTTATCGAACAGACTCATGTAGAATTAGTATTTCTGAGTATACCGTTTTAAAAATCAAGTATGTAGATCATAAATCAGTTATCATAAATTAACTCACGTTTGCTTTAAAGTTGGTGCTTGCGGCTAAGTAGTTGAACTGTATATTAGTACATCTTAAAATTTTAACGTGTTGTCAACACTAGGTATTGACCCAAATATTGCAGCTCTGGCTGTACTTTAAAAAACAAGCACTTACCCCATTTTTTATTTACAAAAAAGTTGCTCATTTAATAGAAATGATTATATAAAGTTGTTTACATATTTACTTATAAAAACTAGAAACACATATGTAGGTAAGCAACCAAAGTACATGCTTTGTGTTAAAAAAGTTAACACTCGTATTAACGGACCCGATGACTCCCTTTGAGTTTGGATGTCTGGGTCTGACTCACGAGGGCAGGGGTTGGGGTCAGGTACTGGACAGCAGCCCTTCAGCTAAGCACTAATAAAATGGATCCCAAAGCCCATTTGTTTAATTCTACAACTGAGGCTTCCACAAGTTCATCATACTTCCCTTCTCCACGTCAGGAAAACTCAATGGTAGTAGCTACTGTCGTCTGGCCTTGAGGATTCTGCGCCGTGCAAATGTAATACCCTGCGTCTATGGTCTCAAAGTCCTCCAACGTGATGACGCTCTGCGAGATTCTTGTCGTGTGACCGCGTCCCCTATGGATCAGCCTCCAAGAGTCTTGAATCGTCACAGGCCTGTCGTCCTGTGTAACAACACCCACACAGACTGAAGCACAAGAGACAAGCTGCTTCAGCAGCTCCCATTCACCCAACACTGTTGAGTGTCCCTCTCAAAGTGGGAAACAAGCTCACGAGAGATCCTTTGGCACGCAGTGCTCGTAAGCTCTAGGCACTTCTACACTGTTCAATCATCTAAATCATTTTAGGCTATATTTTTTTCCCAGTGAATTTGGAAAAAATCTGGAATTTCATTGTGCTGTTTGGCACACTCTCTTCGGGGTCTTTTTTCAGTAAGTTTCTACTTAATGTAAAATTTATCCTTTTGGAACTCCAAGGAATGGAACTGGTATTAAAAGCCTTAAGAGCATGGCCAGAATTTTCCACTGCCTTTCTCTCCACATGCTTCCTCTCTCCCCTAAGCTCAGGGACTCCTATTTACAGAATGGAACATCAGAAGCCTGAGGGAACACTCACTGTGTAAGTGACAGATGTGAGAGAGGGAGACATTTGATTAGGCAAATGTGTCACTGGACTCTAGTGGGAGAAAAGTTGTACCAAGGGTGGATAAGATACGGCATGGGGGCACGTGACCCCTGTATCTGGAAAATGAGCCCCTAGTGCAATGTCTCAGCCACCTCTGGTGATAAGAACATAATACTGTCTCGATCAGTTGAACTGATAACATAAGTGAATAAATACCTTTTGTGTTTAGAAAATCTCAGCAACGTAGGAAAAAAAACAAACCCTCTGTTGAAAATCATTCGTGTCCTTTCCAGGTAACAATTTTTAAAAACAAGTACCTAGCACAAGAATGCTGGTAAACACCATTCCCCAAGGATAGTTATTTTCCACCAATCATAACCCCTAGGCCAGAAGCGTTATTAGCTACTGAGCATGTCTGGGGAGGCCAAGTTTCTTCTGGCAACAAAGATCATTCCATGTTGGTGGCAGAGCTATTTATTTTAGTAAGCAGGCTGTGCACAAGAGCTAAAGAAGCTTTGGCTGCTTTTAGGGGATGTCTATTTTAAAATGATCTCTGGCCTCACAGCACCTTTTCCATACAGGCTGTCTCTGTGCCCACTTGGTAGATGTCTGCTCAGAGGTCCCTGCCACACAGCACAGGGCACAGCCTGTGTAGGCTGAAGAAGAATCCAGAAGGAGGTTAGATTAACCTGCGGTAGACCCAGAAGATGGGATTAAAGACTGTCCATTTCATACCACTCATCACTAAGGGGTTTAAAGAAAAACTACATACGGTGAGGGTACACATTGAGCAAATCACCTAATGGACTCCAATTGGTTTTTATTCCCTGTCCTTAAAAAAAGAAAGTCCATTTGTAAATATACTGAAACGCCTTAGAAGAAAACAAGGCAGCCGTGGCCCCTTCCAGACTCCCACAGGTTTCTAGGGCTACTTGATTTATGGCCTGTGTCCCTGGATGGGGACAGAACTGTATTAAAATGTCTGGCTGACACTCGGAAGCAGTGCTCACCTTCTGTCCTGGAAAGATCCACCTGAACTCCACCTCGATGTCAGGTTCCCCCAGGACAGTGCAGACCACGCTGATGTCATCCCCGCCCTTCACTTTGTTGGAGGAGGCCACGATGGTGGTTGACGGAGGACCACTGGGAACTAGAAGCCAGCACAGTGAGGTGAGACTGAGTGCGACACTGGAAATGAACCCACAGCTGTGGTCTGTTCTTTGGAGACACACATTTCTTCTGTGCTTACAGCTTCCCCACCATCACCCGGCCAACACCAGCCCAACACTTCCTTTGAAGTCACCTTTAGCTCTCAACTTTGCTGGTCTAAAACTCCCAGAGACGGCCACCAAGCTTGTGATTGGGAGAGAGGTGCAGAGGTCTGTCCAGGGTTACAGGGAATAAAGAAAAGGAGAGAAGCCACTCAGAGAGGGGACGGGTAGGACATAGTGACAACAGCCTGGGTGGTGGTGTCCAGAGGGGCAGCAAGGAGCTGGCAGGCATATGGACAAGCAGGGCACAAGTGCCACTTGAGTTGGCAGTGCCTTCACCGCGTTTCTGCATGAGTTTCTCCGTTATGGCCAGTTCAGTCAACTGAGCAAGGCTATGTGTTAAGGGCTGGGAGGACCTGGGCTCTGAACCCTCGCAAGCTGTATTCTAGAAGGGTAAACATCGAGCAAGTAATCATGTATTTTAACACTTGTGTTAGAACTGTGATGCAGAAGCCCAGAGTGTACCGGCAGTTCGGAATAGTCTGAGAATAGCAATATTTGAATGAAAATCACAGGGGAGAGCTTCAGAGACATGGATGGGAACCACTGGGTGTGCAGCCCTGGGAACCACTGGGTGTGCAGCCCTAGGTGAGGGATGGCTCAGTGCAGATGGGCGGGGCTGAGGGCAGAGAGCAGCGTCCCCCAGGCTGGGAAGGAAGGCAGAGGCGGGTCAGACTAGACCTGAGGATTTAGACCCTGCTACTAGAAGTGCGAACCTACTGGTGCCATGGGAATTAGTCGTCTAGAGTGTAGGAAATGGATTGCAAACAGAATGAACATTAAGAGACGCCAGTGAGAAATGTTGTTCACCTTGGTCCTGGGAAGAGATGACAGTACAAACCCTTTTTTGCAGTGAGGAGGAAAGGAACCAGATTCGAAATTGATTTAACAGGAAAAGTAGAAAGGACCCTGAGAAGGAAGGTTGGGCTTGACTTGCAGCCACCGGCCTATCCCCTGGGTGACTGAGGTGCCATCCCAGGACAGAGAAGGCAAAAGAACCAGGTCAGGGATGACACAAGGGATCTGAAGGGCCCTGAGGCCTCCACACACAGGCACTAGGTGAACAGTCGGTGATGTGAACCTGCCACTCCCGGCTTTGAGCCACACATGTTCACTTAGGAGTTCAGAGTGTGCATGTCAGACGTGGAGCCGTGGAGAAGGCAGAGGCTGCCCAGGGAGAGAGCAGGAGAGAGAGAGGAGTGGGCCTCATGGAGCTCCAACGCTGAACAGCTGACGGGGCAACAAGCTGACAAGGCAGCAGCAGCAGCTGGGGGGCAGGGAAACGGAACCAGGGAAGAGGCTGCTCCTGCTCGGAGAGGAAAAGGACAGGAATGGTCTGCTGGATTTAATGGCGTGCGAGTCCCTGGGAACCTTGGCCACAGCTGTTTTGGTGCCAGGCAAGGGAGAGAGCCAGATAGTGGGCTAAGGAGTGTGGGGTACGGGGAGGAAAGAAAGGGGGGCAGGGGACCCTGAGCTCAGGCAGGGACTTGGCTCTGCTGGGAAAGGACACTGGCCTCAGGGAGACTGAAGGGTCAAAGTAAGGCTGCAGGAATTATTTGGTGACAGAGCTTTGGGGCCACCGCCAGCAGCTGACAACACCAGGCACCAAGGAGCTTGAGTTCCAACTCCAGGGAGCCACCAGCTCCTGGGGCCACTCATGGAGGGCTGCCTGGCAAACGCCACTGCAGGAGGACGGACTTTCCCAAAGACCACCCGCCATGGTCAGGCTGAGAGTCTGCAGAGAGACAGAAGTCACCTTTGAGGGATGGCAGTATGTGAAATGCAAGCACTTCCTCTCCTCCCTCACAGGGTCTGGTAAGGGGGGTTGGGGCAGCACTCCAGAAAGTCAAGGGCAATTGGACCACGAGAACCTCTGGTCAGGGAAGGGGGGTGACCTGAGCTCTGTGGTAGATGGCTCTGCGCCATCAGCCCAGGCGGAGCTGCTAGGAAGCAGGGGGTCCAGGTAAGTTTCTGGTTACCACCTACTCCAGAGACAGGGGATTAGTGGGACACAGAGACGTTAAAGCTCCAGCATTTGTGTTCTGTAGCTCAGACCACACTGTGGCTTGGGGCAAAGAAACCCTTAGACTGGGCATGGTGGCTCACACCTGTAATCCTAGCACTTTGGGAGGCTGAGGGGAGGGGCGTGAGAGCACAGAAGTTTAACACCAGTCTGGATAACATAGACCCCCATCTCTACAAAAATGTTTTTCAATTAGGTGTGGTGGCAAGTGGCTATAGTCCCACATACTTGGGAGGCTGAGGTGGGAGGATTGCTTGAGCCCAAGGGTTCAAGGCTATGATTGCAACACTGCATTCCAGCCTGGGTGACCGAGTGAGACCCTGTCTCACAAAGAGGGGGAAAAAGTGCACATGGAGCAGGATGAGGTTACATCTGCCTCAGGCCAATGACATTGAGGAGGCTGCTTAGGAGTGAACCTCTCACTCAAGGCAAGGTGCTGAAGGCACTGTCTGCCCCCATCAGCTTCACAGACGAGAAGCCGGGTTAGCCTTTACTACCAGCGCTTGGGCTCAGGCCTCTCTCTCCCAGCACTAAAGCCCCTGAGCAGAGGAGGGAGGGGACTATTTTCTCCTGCCTGAGCTTCTGGACTTGGCTGCAGAACCTGGGCAAGGTGGGGAGAGAGGGGACAGCCTTTGGATGTATGTTAAATGAACAGTCTAGAAACCAGAATGGGGCTGTCTTACCCAACTAGCCTATCAGAGCAGAACATGGAAGCTACTAGAAACAGAAGCAACTGAAAGTCCTCACCAGAAGGGTCATGCTTTTAAAATATAGTTCCATTTTAAATGGACAGATGTGATCATGTTTGACCTCGGTCAAGAGGAAGGGCATGAGGCCGGCTGGAAGCGAAGGAGGCGGGCAGGATTGGAGGACTGGAAACTTACAGGGCACCTTAGGGAAAGCAGAGAAGATATGGGACAAAAGGCCGGGGACACAGGACAGGGGCAGACCAGAGACCGGGAAATTATTCAGGGGAAAGCAGAGTAGATATGGGACAAAAGGCAAGGGATACTAAGTGGGGCTGACCAGAGACCAGGCAATTATAGTAATACCCTCTAGCACCTGTGAGATTGTCCCAGCAGCCCTCAGCTCTCTGGGTCCAAGCAAGAAAGGAGTCTCCAGAGCACATAGGAATTCAACCAACTTGAGCAATCAACCCGTTCTGTAGCCTCTGTTCCTGAGGCCGGTGGCTGCTCTCCTGGCTGAAACCAGCCCCACAGACCCTGGCAGCCCGTAGGTGAAGGCAGGTGAACTTTGCTCCTGACCATGCTAAGTCCACCCAGGAGAACAGGTAGCTTTGTTGTCCTGTAACAAGTGTGGATAGCTAACCCCAGAAAACTCCATTCCTGCATGTGAAAACATGTCTTTTTCTTTCTCAACTACCCTATAAAACCTCAAGCCACTTTCCCTCAGGGAGACACTGCTTCGGAGGTTATTCTCAGCGCTTGCTTGCTGCAAATGATTAAAAACTCTCCTTGGGGGTGGCGCCCAGGTTGGCGTGTTCAAACCCAGCCCAGGCCAGCTCAAACAACAATGATAACTGCAACAACAAAAAAATAGCCGGGCGTTGTGCTGAGTGCCTGTAGTCCCAGCTACTTGGGAGGCTAAGGAAAGAGAATTGCTTAAGCCCAAGAATTTGAGGTTGCTGTGAGTTCTGAAGCCACAGCACTCTACTGAGGGCAACAACTGTGAGACTCTGCCTAAAAAAAACAAAAAAAGTCATTGATCAAGACCCACATTTTCCTAGAGACTCGTTGGTCACTATGAACTCTGGTCTTTGGGCAACATAGGCCCAGGGAGACAGGACAGTGGAATGAGTTCATTTAGCATAATTTTTTCCCGGATAGGCAGGAGGGACGTGAAGAGGAGTGAGGTCTGCAGGCTTCAGTGGAATGCTGATGTGATGAGACCCAGGATCTAAGCCCCACAGGTGGAGGGCCTGGGGACAGGCGAAGGGAGCAACCTAAGCAGTCTAGAACAGTGCACGCCTGTGGCAGAGCTGGGTCTACCTGGGCTACAGTTGTGGTCACACTGTGATCGCTAGAGCCAACGGGGTGTTCAGAGGGTGAATGGTCTATCGAGAGGGACAGATGGCCATGCGTTGAAACGTTCAAGAACAGACAGGAGTGACAGAAAGGGGGATGAGACTGAGGCTCCTAGCAGCAGGGGAGACACCAAGGGTCAGAAGTGGGAATGGGCAGAAGGACGCAGCCTCGCGGTGGACAGTGGGCAGTGCACTTGGGAGACGGCAGATTTGGGTTAAAACAGAGAGGCTGGGAGGATACCCCAAAGGAGGGTAGGGATGGAGGGGACCTGATGATCAAACAAACACACAGGCAGCACCATGCGGATGATGGACGGACCCGGCAGGAAGGGAGGACGGGGGTGTTGGGCCAGAGTCACAGGCAAGCGGGTAGGACATTCCAGAAATGGCAGTGCAGAAGGGCAGCCTTGAAGAACGGAGTCCTGTGTACCCAAGTAGGGAGAGAACGGGCCACCAACAGCAGCCTGGGAGGGGACGAGGATCATGCCAGGCTCACCTTCCACGTAGAGCAGCTGGTACTTGACGGAGACCTGCGACCTGCCCCCGGCCTCGGCCCTGCAGTAGACAATGCCCTGCTGCGTGGCCCGTGGCTGGAGGTACACAAAGCCGCGCTTCACGTCATAGGCCACATCTGTCCCATTGGCCGGGATCTCCTTGGCAGGGAACTCCCTGTGCAAGGTGACTTTGGCGGACAACACCGTTACCCGACAGGGAACCACCGCCTGTCTGTCCCGGTTCAAGTACACAACATCGAAGTAGGTGGGAGACGGCACGAACAGCTCTCCTTTCTCTGCAAAGGGGAAGACAGGGGCTCGCTGACGCTGGGAAGCGACCCAGGCACAGAGCCTTGGGGTTCAGGAACCTGCTCAGAATACGGAGTCCTTGGGAATAGAAAAGACTGATATTTATTTTATTATTATTATTTTTTTTTTTTTGAGACAGAATCTCACTATGTCGCCCTCAGTAGAGTGCTATGAAATCACAGCTCACAGCAACTTCAAACTCTCAGCTCAAGCAAGTCTCTTGCCTCAGCCTCCTAAGTAGCTTGGACTACAGGTGCCCGCCACAAGGCCCAGCTATTTTTTTTGGTGTTGCTGCAATTGTCATTGCCGTTCAGCAGTACCAGGTTGGGTTCAAACCCGCCAGCCTCGGTGCATGTGGTTGGCGCTATAACCACTGTGCTATGGGCACCAAGCCAAGAGGCTGACTTTTAAAAATGCTTTTCATGGCTCAGCGCCCATAGCTCAGTGGTTAATGTGCTGGCCACATACACTGGGGCTGGTGGGTTCAAACCCAACCTGGGCCTGCTAAACAACAATGACAACTACAACAAAAAAAATAGCTGGGCCTTGTGGCAGGTGCCTGTACACCCAGCACTCAGGAGGCTGAGGCAAGAGAATGGCTGAAGCCCAAGAGTTTAAGGTTGCTGTAAGCTGTGACACAATGGCACTCTACCAAGGCCAATATAGTGAGACTCTGTCTCAAAAAAAAAAGGGGGGGGGGGGGCAGCGCCTATAGCTCAAGGAGTAAGGCGGCACCGGCCCCATATACTGGAGGTGGCAGGTTCAAAACTGGCCCTGGCCAAAAACTTCAAAAAAAAAAAAAAAAAAAAAAAGAACTGCTTTTTATTATTTGGAAGACTGATTTTTCACTTCCTATCTCTTTAGTTCAAGGCCAAATCGGGCCCGTAGGTCTCCAGCCTGAGGAAGCAGGGAAAGAGGCTGAAGGGAAGTTTCAAAACCTTCAGGTTATCCGCTGCTGTTTTACGTGTGGAGAAAGCAGCCCCTGCAGCACTGGCCAGTGGGGACGGAGGCCCAGCAAGTGCAATGTCCCAGCCTGTCCCCACACTGAGAACCTGCCCTGCCAAGCTTAGTGCAAGGGAATGGAACATAGAAGCAACATGTAGCTCTCCAGACTGGGTGTTGGCCACCACCTGCTGGGGACTGTCAGCCAGTCTCTTATACCAGCTGTTCCCTTTGAGATCACTCTGCCTGGTTCTGTGAGCTTTAGGTAACGTGGCTCCTTTATTGATATCTTACAGAAATGGGAGGAGGGAGGACTGGCTTATTCACACTGTCCTTAGGACAAAGGACTCTGGGCTGGGCTTTGGGGGGTTGTTTTGTTTCTTTGGCTTGGCACATTAAATCCTTTGTTTTTCTGGATCATTCTGGGAGGGACTATTACAGTAATTGCTAAGAGAAATCTTTGGCACTAAGCACACCCAAACACTTGTTAAATTATTTCCTATGATTTCCCTGCAATGTTTCTGAAACAATTTTTTTGGCTTTCTCCTCCACTAGCCTTTTTTTTTGTGTCAGTTGAATGGTGTTTTAGGTTGGGGTCAGAATTCCTGGCCACGCCTCAAATGTCTTCACGGGCCAAGAGTTCTTGGGCTATGATTACCAAGTTCACTAATAAGGAGATTCTTTCTCTCTCTCCCAGCTCTAAGATTAGGAAACCCTATTCCCAGTATCTATCTTTGGCAAGGCTTTATACCAGGCTAGGTAATTTGTGCTACTTCATGATAAATTGACTTTCAGGCTTAGCCAGGAGCACCTTTGTTAATATCGGGCCTGACGTGAGGTGTTCATACAGATTCAGTCCATACGGCCTTGGATGTGTTACTTAATCCCCTGGGCTTCCATATCCCCATTTGTAAAGAGAAGAGTCTGGAATAGATAATATTAAAGACGTCTTTTTAGCAGTAACACTTCAGGATTTTATGTTCATGACACTTAAAGGCGATTTTTCTCATAAGTAAGGGTGTCTAGAGTAATGTGAACCAGTAGAATAAAAACCATCTAAATTTCAAAATACAAAAAATGTCATCCGACTCCTTGTACTATAAATACAAGCTTTGAAGTAGCCACACCCATTGCTTAAAAAATGTATTTGCAATCAGTAGCTTCCATCTAAAAAGCAAAATGTGTGTTGAAGTGCACTTTAGAAATGATAGGTTACGTGTGCCCCCCGCAAATGTACTTACACTCCCTCACATAGATAAACATACTACTTCAAGTCCACTAAGCATGTGGGATTTTGGATTTCAAAAAAAAAAAGACAAGTTAGGAGGCTATGAAGTAAATTCAAATTATAGAAAACTCAGTATTTAATAAAGTATTTTGTTAATGTGGCTTTTCCTGTTAATGTGGGATTGATTAATAACAATCCCATCCCAAGGGGAGTTTCCTACAGGCACCAGCCCTGCCATTGGTAATGTTCTCACACTTGACCTAGGTGGTAGTTAAATGTGTCTGTTCACTGGGGCATAATTTATTGAGTTGTATGCTTAGGATTTGAGTGTTTTTCTTTAATTTAAAAATGTTATATGTAGGGGGTACCTGTAACCCAGTGGTTAGAGCACTGACCACATGCTTTGGAGCTGGTGGGTTTGAACCCGGCCCAGGCCTGCTAAACAAAAAAAAAAAAAAAAAAAAGCTGGGCACAGCTCAGCACCTGTGGCTCAAGTGGCTAAGGCTCCAGCCACATACACCTGAGCTGGTGAGTTCGAATCCAGCCCAGACCCGCCAAACAACAATGATGGCTGCAACCAAAGAATAGCCCAGCATTGTGGTGGGCACCTGTAGTCCCAGCTACTTGGGAGGCAGAGGCAGGAGAATCGTTTGAGCCCAGGAGTTGGAGGTTGCTGTGAGCTGTGATGCCACAGCACTCTACCCAGGGCAACAGCTTGAGGCTCTGTCTCAAAAAAAAAAAAAAAAAAAAAAAAATAGCTGGGTGCTATGGCAAACACCTGTAGTCTCAGCTACTAGGGAGGCTGAGGCAAGAGAATTGCTTGAGCCCAAGAGTTGGAGGTTGCTGTGAGCTGTGATGCCATGACATTCTACTAAGGGTGACAAAGTAAGACTGTCTCAATAAAAAAATTTTTTTAAAGTTATATGTCAATTAAAGAGAAAAGGGGGGAACCTTCCAAAAGCTTCTCGAATAAAGATTAAAGAGGAAATACATATTGTAGTTGCTCAGTTGCAACCCATGGAGGGGGTGTCAGGGACTGACCCCACCAAAGTGGGGTTTTTTTGGTACATCTGTTTAAGCAGCACAAGAGAATATGCAAAAACAAAACATCAGTGGGGTTAGTCCCTGAAACTCCCCTTGGGATGGGATTGTTATTAATCAAAACTTGCAGAAATTAACAGTCATCCCCTCCCCCGTCCCCCCCCAAAAAACCACTTCATTGTTTTCAGTCAAACTCTAGTAAACATACAAACATAACGAATGACAAACATTTCTCCACAGGGGTAGCTGGGAAACATATGTTCACAAAGAATTCAGAGCCAGTGATGGAAACCTCAGCTTCTGTAACACCCACCTTGGTTTTTCAAACCCACCCATGCTGGAGCAGACAAATTGCTGACCCCTGTTCTAGAAACGTAACTGAACTCTGAACTTAGTGTCGAGGAATAAGAAAGCAATAGAACACGTTAGGTCTCCTCTCTTTTTGAGCTCGGTATCCTGACAGTTAAATTTGTTTTAGCCTTCCTTTGATTCACAAAAGGACTAAAGTAAATTAAGAAAGAGGACCTGCTTCCAAAACTCAAAGAGAGCCCATGACCTTAGCAGGACATTCTGCTCAAGCAAAGCCTTCGATTCAAAACCCCGACTAATGCCTCAGCACTTGTAGCTAGGTGAGTAGGGCACCAGCCACATACACCAAGGCTGGTGGGTTCAAGCCCAGCCGGGACCTGCTAAACAATGACAACAACAACAAAATAGCCTGGCGTTGTGGCAGGCACCTGTAGCCCCAGTTACTTGGGAGGCTGAGGCAAGAGAATCACTTTAGCCCAAGAGTTTGAGGTTGCTGTGAGCTGTGATGCCACAGTACTCTACCAAGAGTGTCATATGAGACTCTGCTCTCCCCACACAAAAAAAAAGAACCCCGACCAATACTTTGGGAGGACCCAATGGTGCTAATTTTGGCAAGAGTCTTCATTCTGCCATTTGTACTGTGGCATCAGTCCTTGTCTGTCACCACAGTCTTAATTCATTTTCCACTATGGCTCCACAGGGTCACTTAATACAAAGGGCACACAGGCAATTCTGTGTAGCATTTTCCAAAATGAGGATCCAGAGGGGTCGTGTATGAACAACTGTTAGCATTCTCCGGACACCACCAGGTAAGCCAGCTAGTGTCAGTCTGGCTGGCTATCTATCACCTTGTCCTAGAAAGGGTTCAAGGCAATAGAACACTGAATCCTGGGTGAGAAAAACAGGGTTTGACTTGCCACTAAAAGTGACAGAACACTGAGTCTCTGCCTCAGCATTATTATTTCTAAAATAGAGAAAATAGGTTTTGCTTATTTCCTAGGAATATCGTGTAAATAAGATGCATGTGCTTCCAGAATTGTGGCATACCCTGTTAATGCAGCTCCTTGCCAGACAGGAACTGTTTGGGCAGAAAGGGAAAAATATATGAGATTTTGCTTAATGAACAGCCGGGGCCTGAGATCATTGAGTCATAGCCCTAAGTCATTTTAGGGCTGAAAGGAAGATGGGTTCAGGGCACAGATGAATTTCACAAAATCCCCCGATTGAACACTAGGGCAGGATTCTGATCTCAGCAACAGAAAATGGGAGTGGAATTTGCAAGATTCCAGGAAGCTGTTCCTGACCTCTGATCCTTGCTGGAGAACTTCATTTCCTAAACTGCAGCTTAGAGAGCTTTGCAGAGGAAAGAGGCTGAAGAGCTACTCTGAGCAAGGCCTGGTTCTCAAAATGCAAGCTCCACCATGCAAACGCATACCTCTCACTGCAGGGCATTTGGTTCTCCACTAGGATTGGTGCATTTTCAGATACCTCCCCCAGGCTCAGAGACAGAGACCGGAGCCTCAAAGATCACCACCTTGGGAATCCTGCCCCCCAAACCTCAGCTCATAGTACTCCAAGAACAAATGAGGGGAGCTCTTCAGTGACGAATCCTGTGACTAGGGAGTTTCCAGGAAGGAGACCATCGTAGGTTCTGAGAACATGGTGGTAAAAAGTCACCAGCAGTGCTGAGCAACAGTGCTGACCAACAGAACCTTCTGTGATAAAACATTCTCTCTCTGTGCTGTGCAGGACAATAGCTTCTGGCCACAAGTCCCCCATGAGCAACTGAAATGTGCCAAGTGCGCTGAGAAACTGTTTTACATTTTATTTTAACTAATTTTCACTTCAATGTAAGTAGTCACATGAGTCCAGTGGCTGCCCTATTGGCCAGTACAGGTACAGACCCTGGGATTAGACAGTTCTGTATTCAACTCCTGGTTCCACCACTTTACGTGTAACCTTAAGGTTTTATTTAATCTCTAAACCTCCACTTTCCCATCTGAAAAAAATAAACGTAAATGATTGTATTAATAGGATGTGTTCTGAAGGCTTCTTGTAAGACTTCCATGAAATAACAAATCAGTGATGTAAACCATTTAGCCCAGGGCCTGGTAAACAGTGGGGGTCCCATGTCATTGTTTGCTATTCAGCATGCAATGGGAACCTTCAGATGTGGGTGTAGGCCAGAAGCTGAGTGTCTGTCTGATGCACCGAGCATTTTTACCTGTGAAAAAGATGTAGGTAGAGCCCATTTTGGCCTCATCCTTCCTGCAGATGTGGCCGTCGCAGAGCTGCCCCCAACAGCTGAATTCGCCTGTGTCAGCAGCCGTGGAATTGACCAGAGTCAACTGGCCGTAGCGCTCATGCTGTTTGACACTGTGCAGAAAAGAGACGCAAAGTCAAAGCAGGTCAGCCCCGGGCTGGGGACCCTCCAGCCATCACGCAGGGGTCCACTGTTCTCAGATGCAGACACCCCAGTGTACTCTCTCCAGTGGCACAAAGTAATCAAAGTGTGTGTGTGTGGGGGGGGGGGGGGGGCAGAGAGAAAACTCTTTACAAAAATGAAAAAATAAATTACAATTATTTTTTACACTGTGCAGTAAAGATACGCAAAGTCAAAGCAGGTAAGCCCCGGGGTGGGGACACTCCATACATCACGCAGGTGTCATCAGTTATCAGATGCTCACAAACCAGTGTAATCACACCAGAGTAAA
>CAUYPK010169474.1:0-22414 GCA_963574355.1 Loris lydekkerianus
AAAAATCACACCTTAACAAAAATATCTGTACCAGAATGTTTGTCACAGCCCTATTCATAATTGCTAAGTCATGGAAGAAGCCCAGGTGCCCATCGATCCTCAAATGGATTAATAAATTGTGGTATATGTACACCATGGAATATTATGCAGCCTTAAAGAAAGATGGAGACTTTTCCTCTTTCATCTTTACATGGACGGAAACGGGGTTTAGTTGTGACCCGGCACCTCAGTTCCTGCCCACATGGCCTCTGAGTTGCCCGTTCCTGGCACAACTCTTCCCGGTGCAAACACTCGGCCTCCACAGTCTGCGACAGGCCGCTGCTGTCCAGAGTCACCCGGAAGAATGCCCTGGGGCGCCCCAGATTTGTCCCCACCCCACAGGTGCCAGGACCACCTGCCCAGAGGTGGTGACAGTCAGCTCAGGCGCTTTATGCTGGTGGCCTGGCTCAGCCCCTGACCCCTGGGGCCCAGCCTGCTGCCCGTGCTGCCCGAGACCCGGCAGTTTGGCCTCAGCAGCACCCCTCCCCGCCCCGCCCCATATGGTCGCCCTCTCCCATCCAGCTCCTTTCCCGCCCCCCAGCCTGGCGCGGGCTCCGGGAACCTCAGGGACGGGTCTTTAGATCCCAAAGTGGTGCTGCAATCCTGCCTATCGGACACCAGATGGTGCCACAACACTGTGTTCTGAGCGTCAACCTGCGGGGCTCCAGACGGCGCGTTAGGACGGCTCAGAGCGCAGTGGCAGGTGCACGTTCAGTGGAGACTGAAAGTCACGCTCTGACCTCCCAGAATATGTTGGTGTTGGATTTTATCAGTGGGGTGCGTGTGTGTGTGTGTGTGTGTGTGTGTATGTGAAAGAGAAAGGGGGAGGGAGAGAGAGGCTTTCTCAGAAAAAGGTCATTTTTTTTTCTCTTTAGACTCAGGCTGATGGACTGTGATGGTCATCACAGAATAACGGGGCAAGAGTATTCCCAGGGACCCTGTCTCTCCCACTCAGTGTTTGGTTTAATGTCCTATTCTCAGGGCTAAGGCTCTGTGTGTTTATTTTGCCAATAATAGAAATACAATAGATTTCTTTTATCAAAATGATAATTAATCTATGTGAAGACAAATCTATGCATCCAGTAGGCCTGTTAAACAGAGAAGTAAACTACTTTCTCCAGTTTTGAAATATAATTATCATTTTTCTTCCATTTTAAAATTTAATTATCATTGATATGGCAAAAAGAGCATGGATTGTATGTTGTTTAAAAATATATACCATTTTTGTATTATGTTTGAACTCAATAAGACAGGTTTTTTGTGCAATCAACATAATTAACTGTTGATGATGTTGATAATACAGTTTAAGAAACTCTGAATGTTTTTAAAATTTTAGCAATTATTCAATGGTTCTAAAAATACCATCCACCACAGAAGAATGGACAGGTTCTGTGTCTATGACACTTTTGATGAGCTACTGAAACATCCCTTGAACTGTCTTCTTCCATGCTTTATGCTAAAAAAACAAGGATTTTCTTTTTTTAAAAAAGCCACTTTATAAATTAACACTTTTTACTGCATGTATAGGTATACATTTACAAAATTTGATCAACATTTCAGGCACGGAAAATCCCATAAGGAGTTGTTCCTTCAAATTTGGAGATCTGATTTTAAGGACTTTGCCAGGGTCTCAGAATATGGATAAAGAGATAGTAGATACTAACTTTTACTATTTTTCTTTTCCTTTGGAGATGAAACAAATGGTCTATGAATAAACGTGTGGCATGAAGTCTATTTTTAAAATGAAGCCATATTAAAAAATCATTGATGTTATCCTTGTGAGCACACAGTCTTATATTATTTTGTATGCGCACATAGTCTTATAATATTTTGTATGCGCAAACTTTGGAAATCTTTGCCAGCAACTGTTGCACACCCATACAATACATAAATATTTCTTGTTTTGTAACCGTGTGTGTACATGGGGGAGGCATGCTGTATTTTTCCTTGCACAGACTCGAGTATGTCTTGCTCTGGGGCTTGGATAAATATCTGGCTGCTTTCTGACCCCTGGGGAGTCATATGAATGTCCACAGTTTGCAAAGTGCTTTGGGATCACTTGAGCTAAAAGACACTATCTATTGTGAAGCCAGCTCATTTTATTCCCAAGGGAATTTCATCATTTTGTATTTATGAAACTGTCAGTGTGTCTTTCTCAAAATGCAATTATCTGAAAGAAGCAGACCAACGCTGAGTAGACCCCTGTCTTCAGAGTCATTTTATTAAGAGTAAATTAGACTGGAAAAAATGATGGTCTAAACTGCATTTGCAATAGATTGCTGTCTAAAATGCATTTGCAATAGATTGCTGTCAGGCTGACTCCCTGTCAAACAGAGAGGCCTCAAGTTTCATCGTGACATATGGATTAGCCCAGTCTTCCCTGCAGTGTGAAAACAAAAGACAATTGGTGATGTATGGGGCAAACTCATCTTAAAACAGAGATATCAACAAAGGAATATGACAGCATGAAAAGGCAGCATGCAGTCTGCTGTCTACGTCTGAATCCATAACTTCAATAAACTGAGACAGAAAAAAAAGAAAAATACACACATTAAGTGTAATTGCTCACTGGGTATTTCATTCCAGAAAATGCCGAGTTTCGTTCCCTGAGTGGGGCATGAGAGGAAACCATGAGTATAGACAGGAACAGTTGTAAAAAGTTACTAAGAAGACCCATAGGGAATTAGAATTATTTGTGTTTTTAAAACATCATCCATTTTAGGGACTTGAGTGTTCAATTTTCTCATCTACTAATCAATTCAGAGAGAAAAGCTTGGAGTCACAAAAGAACCTCAAGAGCAAAAACTTTTCCAGGTTACAGCTTTAAGCTGAATTGTGAGGTCATCCAGTTCAGGGCTTGTTCAGAAGAGAAGTGCATATCAAAGTGGAAGAAAACCAGACTGCTCTGCTTAGGTCTGGGAAAATATGGGATGGATTTTTTTTTTTTTTTTTTAACATCCCATGTGAACAATTACAACACAGAGTGCTTGTCTGACTAGTAACTTTCAATTAAATAGAAATGAAAGTTACTCTAATAGCCATTCTAATCCACACATCCTAAGGCATTCAACAAGCAAGTATTAATATAATAACACAAGGCAAGCTAGTGAAGGAAAATGGTGCACCGAATTACAGAAACTGCTGGGTTTCTATGGGGCTAGATGCGATAAAGCCAAAATAAAATAGTTTTTCAGTTACTCAGTACCCGCTGAAGAGCCATGTGGAGCTCCTAGTAAGAGTTCCGGGAAGGGCACCTTTGGGGGCTCTGGAGGAATGTGCCTATGCCATCCACGGCTGTGGTGCTATTTTGTTCCACCAGCACCCTGTGGTGGCTTCCTTCCTACAGACAGGGCTGGTTCTGCAAAGGAAGGGGGTTCCCCACGGAGGATCGTTGAAGGGGAGCTGAATGGCCCATTGAGCCTCTCGGTACCTGAAGTTCTCGTGATGACTCATGTCTTAGAAGACTATTGGAAACGTGTTAAATTTTCATGGGTATTTTATTAAAATGATGGAGGCATATTTTCTAGTTAACAATTAAGAAAGTTTAGTGTATTTATGTCCCACAGTTTTGAAAAAGAGGACAAATGAGATTTGGGGTGGCCTTTGGCTGCACCCAGGACGTACATATGAGATATCAGAAGTCATGCAGGTTCAGAGGGGGCTGAGGATATTAGAATTCAGTAGGAAATTAGCAAACAATAATAACAATAACAATAAAGGGCATCAGTGAGAGCATTTCCCAGGTTTTCAATTTTGCTGTAAGTAGAGTTCTGTTTGGAGAATTTAGCAAATTGATTTCTGCGTTAGTACCACACAGGGTTAAGTATGCACAGAAAATTGCATAGGAGTAACCTGAACATGTTCACTTTTATGTCACTTTACACTGGTATTTTCATTTGTCTTTGCTTTCTCTATTGATTATACCTCTTGTTAATAAATGTCTCTCTATTCCAAGAGCCCATCAGAATTAACTTTGATTTACTATTTCTTGGGCATAAACTCACACCCCTGAAACTTCATCTTCTGGTGTAATTATTGCTGGTTTTGTTGCTATTAGATTTGAGCTTGTTGCTTTACCGATGTGGTTGGTGACACTGTATCTCAATATGTGCACACTGGGTCCGATAAAACCCTTTTCAATCCTTGAAACAGAGCAGTTGACCATTCAAGGAAAGGTTCCTTTTGTTCTCATAGAAAATAGCTCAGGAATCAGCCATCCAGGGCTGTGACGGTGGCTCCTGGTGTCGTCAGAGTCTGAGGCTTTCTTTCCTTCTGCTTCTCTGTGTTTTGACAATGACTTTCACCCAGTCGTTGCAAGGATCCAAGATACTTGCTCTCTAGCCCTCCCTGAGCATTGCAGATGGAAGAGCAGGGCCACAGGGAGAGATGGAAGTGTTCTCAGCAAGAAGGCTGAGCTTGCCCCAGCTGTCCTCTGCCCACATGTCATTGGCCAGGACTGTGTCTGATAACCACCCTACCTTAACAGGACTTGGAAATATGGTTGTCAGCTGGTCACAAAACCGATACTCTGTTTGTATGGAAGAGACTAGGCATCAGGAGATAACTGATAAACTGTCTCACACTGGCATTTCCAAGTGTGAACATAAGTGGAATAGGAAAAAGTATTCTTAGAAATTCAATATTTAGCTAATCAGGTTCAAAAACATACTGGAGGGAAACGCAGACCAATAGAAAGATGGTTGAAACCCTGCTTGGGGAAGAGGAGAGGTTTAGTATATTCAATATCTATCTGCAAGAAACTGAGCCATGGGCTAAAGTATTCCTCGTGATTTTAGCTCAAATGGAAAAACTGTGGACCCATGTGCACTAAAAATACTGTTAGTTTTTTTAAGCATTTGAGGTTGATGTGTATGAAATGAAGGGAGAGGAGCATAAAAGAATGCTAAAGTGAAAGAGTAGAGAAGGTAGTCACGGTTTGCCGTTTCATTGTGTCAGAAACAAAAGATGAGCTGGGACCTTACCCGTCTGCTGCAGCCTGGACTGTGAGGATGACGGGCAGGGAGCCAGGGCCGCTGCTCCTGCTTCGTAGCTCCCTGTCACCTGTGGGACGTGGCCCACTTACTATACTTCTCTCCCAAGGTCTGTGGAATCCAGGAATCCAGACTAACTACTCCGTCTTATTGGCCTGCAGGATTCAATGAAATCGTGCCCACCACACAGCAATGCGTCAAAATGTGTCGCGGTTCAGCAGCACCAGGAAGTAATCATTGGTCACCTGACTACTGAACTGAGAACCGTTTCTTTGACTCTGGCCCCATGTTCACAGTTCTTCTGTGTGATTGTGGACACGCCACTTAACCAGCTTTTTTTCATCAGTAAAATGAATGTATAATGCGACTCCAGGGGCGGCTCGTAACAAGCAGATGACAGGTTACGTAAAGGTTCTGTAAATAGGGAAGGGTCACGTCTAAGTGAAGACCTTGTCCTCACTTTATTATCTGTACTTCCCTCCCCTTTCCTATTTTCCACTTTTTTCTTTTCTACATTCCACTGACTTCCTCAGATTAAGTTGGGAAAAGATGGAGCAGATAATATTTGACATCTTTCTAAAAATCACAGTTCACATGTCTGGATGCTATTCCTTCAGTCTGCAGCCACTTGCATTCAAATATCTATCTGCAAGAAACTGAGCCATGGGGAGAAAGTATTCCTCGCGGCATTAGCTCAGATGGAAAAGCTGTGTATTCAAGCCGCGTGTGCCAGAGACAACATAATGTTCTGACGTGAGTTCTGAGTGCTCCTTTTCAACTTTGCAAAGTATCAAAATTTTTTACTTTATAACAAACAATTCCCACTGGAACAGTCTCAGTTTGGAGACTCCCCAGAGGAGAACAGTGCAGGTGACCTGCCTCTGACAGTGGGCGTTCCCATTGATGTCCATCACCCCTGCTACAGGCCCTGGCTCGGTTCCCCTGTGCCCTTTGCCTTAAAGGGACCACAGCTCCCACATACACTGTCTGCTTTAGTCACTGTATGCTGTCTCCAGAAAATAATAAAGGAATGGTTTGGGTAGGAAATTCCTAATTTGTAGAACTTAGGTAGATTCCAACATGTTCCTTCTCTGCCTCCCTCATAATTTTCTATTTGCTCAATATATCAAATTACTAGTCCAATTTTCCATAATTTTACTTCAGGGACCCTTAGTGCTTGATAACAGCTTTTTCCAAATTGATGTATCAGACTTCTGCTTTTTTGCCATTAATTCTAAGCCTTTAAACTGAGGCGGAGTAATGACTGGCATTGAGTTCTTTATGTCAGAGGTTAGCGCTTCTGTTTATTCCTCTTTTCTGCTCTTGTCTCTCGCTCCCCAGTCCACAGGGTGCTGGTGTCACCCGGACGTCACTTGGCCAAGCATATAGGTGCCATCCCTTGACGTGGTCATAGGGTTTGGGTCTCTCAAGGAGATGGGACTAGGGGAATCAGCAGATTGGATTCCAAGGACATAGTTTGCAATCAAGAAATCCGCTAGAGATTTATGTATGAATAGGAAGGCCAATATGCTAATTTATAATACAAAATATTTCTTATCATGACCAGAATATTTGTTACTGACTACTCCAGAATTAGCAGACCCAACAGTAACTTTTGTGGGACTGGGGCTAGAGAACCTTGTACATACCACGGTGTTTACAGATTATAAATTAATGTTTTGTTGATTAAAATATGTTCCGTCTTTCCACCTTGACAAATATGCCTTCATTGTTATCTAGAGGGCCAGTTAGAATCAGAATTCTCAGCTTTTCTTGGGCAGAGCAGTGAGCCAAGTGCCCGGCCTCTAGGCTTATGCTCTTCAGCCCTCAGACCTTCAAACGCTCCTTCCCAGATCTGCCAAAGGTCTCACTTCCAAGCTGTGAGCATTCCAGGCTGCATAAGCATGAGCTCAATCCATACTAAGAGAAAACATCCCCCCACTGGCCACTGCCCTGCTGCCTTTGGGAGGTGGGACCTAGAGAAGAGCCAGTACAAACACTTGAGGCAAACTCTTAGAGACCTGTAGAGTCCTGGGCCCCTGGTGGATGATGCTACAAGGGGGTGATCCTGGAAGGATGGGGGAGTCAGAGAAGGGCCAGAGTGGGGCTCTGGAGCACAGGGCTCAGGGTGGGGTCTCCTCCCCAAGTTCTAAAGGGTCTGCATGTTAGAGTGTCCAGGACGTTACCCCATTGCTGGAGGACAGCTCGGAGAAGCAAGGTATTCAACAGGAGGTAAAAGGCCTTTGGGGTTGTTTTCTGAGGCCATGAAAAAGCCAGATCAACTTTTTAACTTTACAAATAAGTCACGTCTCTGATGAACACAATGGGCGTGCCTATTGAAGTCTCTCTCTCTCTCTCCTCTTCCACTTCCTCCCTGACCTAGAGGACTAGACATCACAGTTGAATTCTCGTTTCCAGAAAGAGAGGAAAGTTAATTACTTTTGGTCAAATTTTAAGTGTGCAGTTATGAAATGACCTTGAGTCACCTTGTCTGGATTTGGAGTTCTCTCAACTCCTGAGATACCTGCTCTCAGGAATTTCCTAGGTTTAACTGTTTATTTTGTCAATTAGTTGAGATTTAAATAATTACCAGGAGTCATTAAAAATATTTCACTGGTGGGCGGCGCCTGTGGCTCAGTGAGTAGGGCGCCAGCCCCATATACTGAAGGTGGCAGGTTCAAACCCTGCCCTAGCCAAACAACAACAAAAAAATAGCCGGGTGTTGTGGTGGGTGCCTGTAGTCCCAGCTACTTGGGAGGCTGAGGCAAGAGAATCGCCTAAGCCCAGGAGTTGGAGGTTGCTGTGAGCTGTGATGCCACAGCACTCTACTGAGGGCGATAAAGTGAAACTCTGTCTCTAAAAAAAAAAAAAAAATTTCACTGGTTACCAAAAAATTCTTAATATCAATTCCTCCCAGTGTTCTATAAATACTTAGTATAAATTCTACACTCGTACTACACAGACATCCCAAGTTCATCACAGAACCCGTCTGCGCCAGGGTTCTCAAACTCTGACAAGCATCAACATCCCCTGAGCTCTGGCCCTACCCTTTAAGTTCTCGTTCAGTACATCTGAGGAGGAGTGGGGGACATGAATTTGCATCTCTAACAAATCCCAGGAGCGAGTGATGCTGCTGGACCAGGGAACACACATCGAGGGCTGCTGTCCTTCAAGTGCATGGCCCCCTTTCTCTCCTGGTTCTCTCCTCGGAACAGCCTCATCCACCTCCCACCCTGACCCCCACTGACGGCTCTAACCAGCCTCTTCCACCTCCCACCCTGACCCCCACTGACGGCTCTAACCCAAGTCACTCAGACTCTCCTAATGGCTAAATCTAATGGGCACTTCTCACGTCCGTGAGACTCTTTGGAAGTGTCAGAGGCGTTTGATGTGGTTGGTCGCTATTTCTACACCCCCTTTTCTTGGAGTTTAGATAATAGCCACTCTCTGGATCTTCTACTTCTCTGGACGCCTTTCTTCTTGTGCCCTCTGACCTGGGCGGCCCCACCCACTCACCCTTCCTGAGTGCTGCCCAGGGTCACCTCTCTGAGGAAGCCGTGCCTTTTCTTCTCCGTTCGGCTCCTTTCTCATTCTGCTGTGTGTGTATAATTCCCCTGCTGCCCCTGCAGCTGGACTTGCTTCCAGCCAGCAGGGAGAATCTCGTCCAGAGCTTGTTTTGTTCTCCCAGGTACTAACAAACAGTGGGTGTGAGGACCCTCTGGGTACCAGCCCCGTCCCATGTCGGGGGACTCAGAAGAGGCATTTTGGGGTGAGGCACATCAGGGTGGAGCTGAGGTTCTGAGGCTGGGAGGTCACTTGACAAAGTGCGGGCCTCTCATGAAGGGAAACCTCTGCCTGCAGATGTGATTGCCAGTGGGCAAAGCCACTGGTGCTCTCAGGAACCCGGAATGTGTCTCGGGCCGGGTGGTCTGGGGATGAAAAGCCAAATCCTCTTCAGCTCCTGGTGCCTGGACACCGGCATGATTGCCTTGGCTGGAGGTGTTTTCTCGTTCCCTGGGGTAACAGGTTTGGCTCTCACTTCCCTTTCTTATTAAACTCTCTTCCTTCCTTTTCGGTCCCCTTTCATCTATCCTCCCTGCCTCAGAGAGCCAGGATCTGCCAAGCAAGTGTTTTATACATGATAGAAGTTCACTATGTCCTCAAGCTTAGATCTCTGGAGGAGAAGATGAGTGAAATTAGATGCCCCTCCCTCACCTCTGCTTTTGCCTGATTACACTGGTCTCCTGGGTAATGTGCCCAGCGTGGAGCAGGTGCATCCTGGCGCAGAGATGTGAAGGTGGACAATGTGTACGGAAGGAGAATCCACATTGGCGATTGTGTCAAAACCCAGCCTGGGATTCAACTCATCACGCAGCCGGGGAACGTGACTGTAACCGCTCTGGGGCCAGGAACTCCGCACTGCTCCTCTGTGCAGCTGCCTTGCCTGTCACCCGGTATGTCTGCCAGGATTACTAGGGCATCAGCAGGTATCATCACTTTATGGAAAATGAGAGCCTGTTGCCAACATCTCTGAAGAATTTCAAAGAGTGCACAGTTAATGGCTAAGCGCAATGTGCCCTGGGGGCCTTAACCCAGTAGGTCTGCAAAGAGCTGCCATTTAAAATGTGTTCAAAGAAACCAGAGCTTAAGGGGGAAAAAAGGAGTTTAGGTGGTGTTTTTGAGTCTTTTCCTGAGTGCTCATTCCTTTCCTTCTCTAAAGGCCTCTTTCTCAATAAAATCAGGGGCAGCAGCAGCAGCAGGAACGCCAGAAGCAGCCACATATGTGCAAGTCGAGTTTCTCCCCATCTGCTTCTTCCTCAGGGAAAATCTAAGCTGAAATGACTTTCTAAGGGAGGAAGTGCACCTGCTGTCACCATTACCCCTGTAGAGTCACCAAAACAAACAAACAAACAAACAAAAGAAACCCACCCAAGCACCCTTTCTTTCCCCTAAGCTCTGGTTTCTTTTGGGCATGTTGTGAATGGCAGGGATGATTCACGTTGCACTGGGATGCTGGCTGCCCAGCTATGGACCCCACCTGCTTTGCTTCTGGCCCTGGGAGCCAGGCAGACAGGATATTTCTATCACAGGCATCTGTGCTTCTGATCAAGCTGGTGTTTTAGGCCAATCTTAGCATGAGGAAGAAGCACTTCATGTCTCTCTGAAGTCGTGCTATCATTTGGGCAACGGGTGGGGAGCAGGCGCTGGTGCCGGGGGTGCAGGAGGCTGAGGGCGGGAACTCTGGGGGCACAGCTATTTCTGACCTTGGGAGTCCCAGTGTCATTTGGGGGTCTTGGGAGGAGGAAAACATGGACAAATCTGGCAAATCTTCATGTTTCTCTCTCCAAAAAGAAAATTATATCTAGATGGAATCACTTTTTCTCTTGCTCTGAAAATACAACTGGCTTAGTGATCAATTTTTTTACTTTCGTTTTTTTAAACTTTAGTTGATTCATCCATTTGGAGGCCCTGGTGTTCTAGAAAATCTCCAACCTTAAAAATTGAAATTTTATATTAATAACTCTTAGTGTCTCATATTTCTGTCTTATAATTTCATTCTTTGCAAGAAAAAATGTAATTCTAAATTCATTGGTTTAAAGGTAAGTCCTAGGCATTCCTATTATTTCAGTCCTCCCAAGGTGATTCTTTTGACAACTTACTAATAACTTATAGATAAATCTATTGTTTGGCATCTTGCCTCACACTGTATCAGTATACAGTTGGCATCTTTTATTTAGTTTGCAATTTATTTTTAGGACAGGGATACATTGAAATTGGGATGTGGGGTGAAATGAATTGTTTACATGGTAACTAATGATACTACAACATCTTACGTTTGAATGGTCCTCTACAGCATCTTTTATGTTAACTCATTTGCTCCTCAAAACAATTCCACATAGCCAGTGTGCTGGTATTTGTAATGAAATGGATGCTTTTTCTGGAATGCTTGATGAGGAATATCATCAATAAAGTGAGTTTTCTGTCTAGAGAGTCAGGGGTGTGAAGAAAGGAACACGTCCAACAAACATGAAGAAGTTTGCCCCTGTGCCTTCCCCCGTGTGAGTGGGAAGGAGGAAATCCCAAGGAGGAAGGGTCACCACTGGTCAGACACCTGCACACTTCCTCTCTCCAGGTTGAAAACCCCACAAGGCAGTGGCAGAGTCATTTTGAGGGGAATCTGAAAACAGAGGTGTATGTGGGCCTATCATCAGATTAGAGGGGGAGAGTGAAAGTGGGAACAGTTGTGATTGTGCAAAACGATGCAGATGTTTTCCAGGCCCCTAAGGAAGCAGAAGGGAGCTTTGCTGAGAGCCACTGGTATTACTTTGAGGCTGCCCAGCAGGCAACAGGATGACACTCAGGGGGCTCTGCGGAATCAGCCAGGGCCAAGGTGGGTGGGCCATGCCACCAGGGGCAGGCAACTCCACACCTGCTTTTGTTCTGCTTTAAACTCAAGGGAACAGCAGGTGCAGAGACTCACACGTGTAATCCCAGCACTCTGGGAGGCTGAGGCAAGAGGATCGCATTAGCACAAGAGATTGAGACTACTATGAGCTATGATATCACAAAGGAAGGTCTACTTTAGCTCTTTGAGGATTCTCCATACCTCTTTCCAAAGAGATTGCATTTGTTTATACAAAATTTTTGAGTTTGGCTCTCTACCAAGGGTGACAAAATGAGACTCTGTCTTAATAAAATAAAAATAAATAGGATCATGGAAACTACTCAGACTCCTGGATTATCTAATTGCTTTCTTCTTATCAAAACTTACCTAATTTATGTGTCTGTTGTCTAGACACTGGTCTAGATTAGGTGACAGCTGAATGATTTAACGTGGCTCATTGAAACTGAGAGAGGTATAATAGAAACATTTTGTTGTCACACAGACCCAATCCAGTTCTAACACTCCCCAGTCAGGTCTCCTCAGACAAGTCACTAGCATCTCTCTGTGAATTCTGTCAGCACCACACGCTCGCATCTAGCTTTAAGAGGTGTTGTGAGAATTAACTATGTAACTCTGCTTATCAGTTTTGTTCTCTTTGGGTCCTGGGATAGCAGCAATGCATAGAAAAACTCCCCTGCCTAAAATAGGTCCCAGTCTGTAGTAAGCACAGATTATGCAACTGGGAATCAATTGAATGAATGGCTGAGTTAGGAAGCTTTTAGTTATAAGTGGCATGAATTCCAACTCAAACTCTCTTCACAGAATCTTTTACCAAGCGATGAAATGGATGGCCAACAAACAAATGAAAAAATGTTCATCATCTCTAATCATCAGAGAAATAAAAATCAAAACCACTCTGAGAGATCAGCTAACCCCAGTGAGAATAGCCCACGTCAAAGTCCCAAAGCTGCAGGTGCTCGAATGGATGTGGAGAGAGGGGAACACTGTTGTACTGCTGGTGGGACTGCAGACTAATAGTCTCTTTGGAAAGAAGTATGAAGAATTCTTAAAGAGCTAAAGTAGATCTTCCATTTGATCCCACAATCCCATTACTAGTTATCTACTCAGAAGAAAAAAAAATCATTTTATCATAAGAACGTTTGCACTCAAATATTCACAGCAGCTCAATTCGCAATTGCAAAGATGTAGATACAACCTGTCAATCCACAAATGGATTAATAAACTGTGGTATAGGTGTACCATACAATACTATTCAGCCATAAAAAGATGGAGACTTTATATCTTTTGTATTTACCTGGGTGGATTTGGAGAACATTCTCCAAAGTATCACAAGAATAGAAAAGCAAGCATCCTGTGTACTTGGCACTAATCTGAGAATAGTAGATCAACAACTGCAGGCCCAAAGGAGAGAAAAACACAATTAAATTCAAGAAAGGGTGAGGGGGTGGTGTTTGGGAAGTTCTCAGCTACTGGTACAATGTAGGGGTGCACGACAGGCTTCTTGGGTGAAGGGCTCAACTACAACTTGTACTTTATCTTACAAACAACGGAACCTAATCATATGTATTCTCATATTAATCTGAAATCTAATAACAGAAGAAGAAATATATTGGATAATGTAATTGAGAAAGCCCACATGCTTGACAATGATCAAGTATGGTAGAACCAGTGGCTATATTTCTTTGTAATTCTCTCAACTTCACCTTCCTTCCTGTGCTAACTTCTTCCTCGCACCACCCCTGAGATGGCTGTAAGAATTTTAGGCCTTAAAATGCACAAGAAACTTCAGAGAGAAAGAGGCCATTTGGGGGTAGTTCTGTCTTTGAAATAAGGAAATGTCTTCCAGCACTCTCTCATTTGACCAAATTATAATGCCTGCTTGTGAACCAGCATCTCCAGCCTGAGGAATGTCTTTCCATGGATGGTCCAGGCTTTGCTTCCTAAGATAACTACTTGCAAAGACAGAGGAATAACCTTAGAACAATTATTCTCTAAAGTTAGTAGTGGGGTCAACTCTGCCCAAAGGACACATGGACACCTGAACCTGTTGTGGTCCATGAAGGAGCTGTAACATGGCAGACTGAGAATTCTCCAAGAGGGGACGTCCCCAACCACCCAGGGTCAATAAATTAACAGTTTCTGTGCAAAAGTCTGCAGAGACCCAGAGAGACAGACCCCATGTCAGCATGTAGAGAGGCAGATAGGTGCTGCCCTGAACCAAACTCTCCAGAGGTTTTTATTTAAAATTTTAGGGCATGTATTTCCAGAATGAAGAAGTAAAGGGTTAATAGTCTCGTGACTGAATCACACAGGTGGTCTTTGATTAGGAAAAAGGTCATCAGGGTGGAGGCACTAAATCATAGAAGAATTCTCAAGGGAGAACTAAGTAGGTAACAAAGTTGACTTAGGGTATGAGAGGAAAGGTTACAGATACAGCCTTTAGGCTGGATTTCTCCACTAGAAGGTAATTTTTAATCCCTTTCTAACTCTGCTGATATCCAGTCTCTGCTAAACTGCTGAATTTTATTCCAATGTCCCCACACTAGTTTTCTGTCTATGTGGGTGAAGGTTCCGGCCCCCGCTGCCATAGCAGGTGTGCTGAGCAGCTGGGGGCTGAGGCCTGCACCATTCCTGTGTTGAGTCCTCCAGAATATCCACTTGCAGTATATTTCTACCCACAGGAATCCAAGTTAATTTATTTTTCTTTTGGAAAAAGAAAATGAAGGTTGGGGTTTAGTGGGGTGCAGTGCAACCAACCACTAATATTTACCACATATATAAGTACCGGTCACCATAACTGACATAGGCTGAGCTCTCAAGCAAAGCTTCATTTCTCTTATAAGCAGGACTTGTGTGAGGACTCAGAGAAACTGAGCATATTTTTAAGTGGTGGACAGTCAGTATGTTGGTGGGATTGGGGGAGAGTTCATTAGTCAGTGTTCCAACAGCAAACACACAACACACTCAAATGGTGGAGAATTTTGATAAAAGAACTTTTTACAAAAGCAAAAGAAACCAACTAGAAACAGGGAAGTTATGCAGTGCTGGTCATTAGAGGCAAGTCACTAACTCCAGGCCAGAAGGAGCAATGAGGGGGGCTGAAAATCCTGGGAAGGGTAGGCACTATGTGGTCTCCACGGTGGGGTGGGGGGTGGAGGAACACCTGGGATGTCTGGAAAGATTTTGGATTGTCATGACAACCTGCTGTTGTTGGAACATAGCAGGTTGAGGCCAGGGACACTGTTTAACACTCACATACAATAAAGAATTAATAGTATCAAGGTTGAGAGAAGTTCTATTAGTGGAAATGTCCTGAGAACAGGGGGCTGCTGAGAGTGTGGCCTGGCATATCACCAGAGGCAACTGATGTGGGGAAGGAGTTGGGGCAGCAGGCAGTCCTCCCTCTGGGCTGCCCTTATCCCAGTGGCTTCCACTGGGCGACCCAGCCTGAAGCTGGAGAGAAGGAATCCCCCTACGCAGACCAGAAATGTTCACCTGGAGCACAGATAGAGTAGATGAGGGTGGCGGGCACAGAGAGAAATCAAAATCATCTGTGCAGAGGCCAAGAGTGGGATATGGGTTGAAAACTACTAAACACAGTTCATTTCTTGTGGTTCAACCTACTGATGGAATTGGAAGGCCGGAAGGCAAGACACCATGAAAGAGAGGGTTTAAACCCTTGACTTGAGTTCTAATTATCCTGCAGATCACTGCAGTGTTCTGAGATGCGAGATGAATGAATGAATGCAGGGGATTCCGTCCCTCCAGCTTCAGGCTGGGTCGCCCAGTGGAAGCCATGGTATAAGGGCAGCTCAGAGGGAGGAGTGTCAGGGACCTCCCAGAGCAGTTTCCTTGGAACACTAGCCTCCCCTGTGTCTACAGGTGTGTGTGGGGCATGAAATTGCTTTAGTCCAAATAGTTTTGGAAATGCTGCATTAAATATTGTGAGAAAAGACCAATCAGATAATTTTATATCCCAATATTCATGTGAATTTCCCAGAGAGGATTTTCAGCTGGTTCCCAGACCTATTTGATTTAGTGAAGAAACTGCAGATAAATTATCCCACAAATTTGTGTTCCAAGAAATATTGACATTTATCTTCCTGAAAAAGATGGGTTTTGTGTCTAGAAGAAAGGACAGAGAAGGGCATTCCTAAGGTGGAGGAACATACAGACGTTCATTTTAGTAACTGTGGGGACATCAGAGACCCTCAGAGAGCAGTTGGTGCTTCTCTTTAGGTTGGCAAGTGTCCTCGCTGATCCTGGTGCCCGTGAAAACCTATCAGGTATTTGGAGACAAAGCCAATTACAGACGGGTCTATCATGTGACTTTGACCACCTTTAGTTTTGGATAGGAATTAATAATTTACTTTCATTTAATTGATAAAACACACACATTTAAGGCAGACTTTCCTTCCGTTTCCAGAGGCCTCGTTTTTGGAGTAGCAGGTAAATGGGGCAGGTGGTCCATTAGTTCCATCCTGTATTATGGCCAAAGTATTATGGGTAACAGAAGGTTTGAAGGTGCTCTGCAGGTGCTCATGGCTGAGACTTTTCACTTTTTCACTGACCCCAAATCCACCTGAATAGATATTAACATAAAAGGAACTCCTCAATTCAGATAAAGGAAAAATGAAGTTGTTTTGGCTTTGAGTGAGGTTTGATTCAGGGGATCCAAGAATGTCATCAGTACTTGATTTCTCCCTTTCTCTTTGCTCAGCCTTCAGCTTTTTGGCTTTATAAGTTGGTCCTCACAGTTCCAATCCCATAACATCCTTAGGTTTGATTCTCTCAGCAGACCAAAGTACCCTTGTGTCCCACTGACTCCGGCTGGATCAGGTGACCATGGCTGTTGTGTGACTGTTGCCAGAGGGACTCCATGCTGTGATTGCCCAGGGCTGACCACATGCCCCAGGCTGGAACCAGGGCTAAGGGCAGCTCCATCTAAGGTGCTTGTTAGGAAGAGGGAGGGAAGAAAACCAGCAGCTGGTATGACCAGCATAGGAGGTGGAAGGTAAGCACAGTGAAGGCTGTGCTGACCGGTGTCCTTCCTCAGGATAGCTCGTCACATTCTAGATCTAGAAAGGGTGTCAGTCTCACCTGTTACTACACAGAGGCGCTGAGGAGGAAATTCAGGGGCAGATAAATTAAGTGGTTTTACTAAGGTATAGTTTAGGAACCAAAGATGATTAATTTTAGTTGGGACTCCACTGTATTTAACATCCTATGTTCAACCTAACAAAGGCAAACGTTCATTCTGTGCAAGGCCCCTTGGACAAGGGGAAGATGGTAAAAACATGTGGCAAAGGACTTGTTACTAAGCAGAAATATCGTATGATGCTGGTAGTAAGCCAGGTCTAGACACTTTTCCAATTCTTCACCCTGAGTTTGAGTTGACAGCGACCCCACTGCCCCAGCCTTAAACATTCGGCAGTATCTTCTTTCATGCTGATAAATGTCTGAGACATGTGCCGGGCCCCTTGGTACCATCAGGATGTTTATGCTCTGAAAATTGGGCCTTATATTGTTAATTATATATTAGTGTGCATGTCGTGTAAACTATTTATAGCCTTCAGGAGCCTCAGATACACCGCCCACCTGATGGAGTGTGATTAGTATTAATTCTTCCCTTCAGAATAATTGTATTAGTTTTGGCCAGCACCGATGGCTGAGGCTAACATTAGTTCCCTTCTAAATTTTTTTTTTTACAGCTAAAGCTTCATAGATACCTTTGGTCATCTGAGGAGACAACCTGCCCTTTATAATCTCTAATGTATATAAAACTGAATCTCTGGGTGAAAACAACGAGGAATGAAAGCAGGTCCCCACCCGTGGAAAAGCTGTGAAGAGAAACATTTTATGCTTGGCCGTTCTTCAGAGCTTCTGCCCCGACTTTCCTCACCTGCAGGGTACTGGTGCCTAACACAGGGTTATCCCTGGACACTGAAACTTATTTTAACTCTGTGGAAAATCAGGTGAACTTTTAAGAATATGGAAGGTCTATTTCTAATTTATTGTGACTAACTTACAATACTATCAGGTGAATATAAAGTGCCCTGTACAAATTCTGCTGTACTAAATGCAATACTGATGGCTCCTGGATGCAGTATTTTAACGTTCTGAAGCCAGTGTAGGAACTTCTCCTGTTTCCTTCTTTTTAAAGGCTGAATAGCATTCTAGCGGTGTTTGTGTCACACTGCTGTTATCCATTCATCCGTTAGTGGCCTCTTGGTTGATTCCCTATCTTGGCTAATCTGAACAGTATCACAATCAGCATGGGGGTCCTTATATCTCTTTGAAGTACTGATTTCATATCCGTTAGATATGTATTCCATAGTGGAATTGCTGAATCATATGGTAGTTTCATTTTGATGTTTGGAGGACTTCCTCTTTCCAAATTTAACTGTCATCAAAACCAGCAAAACCTTGGCTGGGTGTAGTCGCTCACATGTGTAATCCTAGCATTTTTAGAGGCTGAGGCTGGCCAGGTGGGAGGGTCACTTGAGGCCAGGAGTTTAAAGTCAGCCCCAGCTGCACAGCAAGACTGCCTCTCTACAAAACAAAAGTGAAAAACCAATTATCTAGGCATAGTCGCCCACACCTAGAGTCCCAGCTAGTTGTGAGGCTGATGCAAGAGGATTACTTCTGATCCAGGAGTTTGAGATGGCAATAAACTCTGATGGTGCCACTGTATCCCAACCTGGGCAACAGAGGGAGACTCTGTCAAAAAAAAAAAAAAAAAAAAAAAAAAAAAAAAAAAAAAATATTGAATCCCTTACAAGTTTAATTGCAATTTTTAAAAAATATAAAGCCGTGAAAAATTCTTTTGAACAAGGGAAATAGACAACTGTCCCAGGCACTGTGGAAAGTCACTGTAATTGGAAGTGTATTTCTTGTAGACAAAGGTGATAAATACTGGTGAGCAGAACTAGATCATAAATGTCAACCAGTCTCCTCAATCATGTGAAATTAATAAGAACACGTTATGTCATTATGTCACGGCCATCTTCTCTAAAACATACGCATAATCTCTATGATTTTACATGATCAAAATGGTCCTCTGAGTGCTCCTTGGCCTCTCTATTTCAGATCTGGTGGGCTTACCTACTTGTCCCTGCCCTGGACAGAGAGAAAAAAAGACTTTTCCTGTTTTTCCTACACAAACTTTTGCCGCTCCAGCCTATGACTGGGGTTTAAGAACATTAGATGGGTTTTCATTTTCTTTTTCCCTTAAAAAATTTCATTGTCTTTTTCCATGAAAAATTATGAATTTCTTTTGTCTTTAAGTGGTATGCAGCTTTCACCCAGTTTATTCTAGACGGTGAGCACTAATCATCTGAATTATCATTTGACAAGAGTTAATGAGAGAAAAAAAGTGTTAACAAAAGATATTTGCTTGCAGTGCTCATTATTTTCTTCTGTTACACATTTTTCTGAAGGCATTCGTCTTGTTTACAATACATTCCAGTTCAGAAGGTTTCAGTTGAAGAACAAGGAAAAAGGTGAACTTCAACCAAATTAAAGTGATTCAAGACCTCGTGGTTCTGGTGAGAAGAGAGTGATAGTTCGATGCCAGCTGGAATTCTCACTAGGCCTGCCGTGTTCAGACAGTCCAGGCTTTTTTTGAGTGAAATTCAAAATAAAAGCTAACTTATGAGTTTGAAGCCTAATTTCATACTTCTGATAGTTGGCTTCTCTTTTGCTTCTTTTTCAGAATGATTGGTCCTAGATTAAGTTATTTCCAGCTAAATGAGCAAAATCCTTTAACATTTTTCAAACAAACACCGACACATTTATCCAATTGTATCTGTGAATTGTCTTGAAGATTTATATCTATTTTATTTTAAAAATCAAGCCAAAACAACCACTCGGTTCACGTGATGCTAATAAGCTGGCTACCGCAGTGTTCACCCCTAGAGCTCATCGGGACTTCCACGTGCACTGACAGCATTGAATGACACACGTGGGTCTGGGAAAGTGAAAATGAACTCACGGAAGCTTCCTGCAAGGAAATGCTTGTACAGAGAAACAAATCTGGAACATATGTAGCAAGTTTGTGTGGTTGCTGTACCTGAATTTCTGCAAAAAGCTATAATTTTAAAAAAGCAAGATGAATACTGAGCTATGGCCTGTAGATCATTAGAACATCAAGGAAGGATGTGGGGAGTTTATTTAACCTGCTGCTTGCTCTTCATGAAAAAGAGCATGGCCTGTTTTCCTTTTGATATGGCAAAGAATTGAAATTAAGATTTCTGTATCAAAAAGAGGAAGTTAGAATTTTGGGAGATAAACAAGTAACCAAACTGCTAAAAAGCCTGAGAGATAAAAAGATGCTCTTTTTAAATGTCATGAGCGCTCTTCTGTTTCCAGCCTTCCTGCTGTCCGACAACAACAAAATTCTTCAGAAAGTCGCTACATGTAAAAACAATATAATGAGCCACTTTTTCTTTCTTTCTTTCTTTTTTTTTTACCAAAAAGAATATACTCAGTATTTTCAAAAGATTTTTAAGAAAGAAGGCAGATTCTGATGGCCTTGCAGTGAGAGCTGGGGGTAGGTTCCGTAGGGGACTTCCTGCACAATGTCCACAGGAGCCGCTGGGCAGTCTGGGTTAGAGACCCTGCCCTGCGGACGTGATGTGAGTCTTTAGTCCTGCTGGCCAACTCTTTCAGGATGGGAACATTCCTTTGAACACCCAGAGGATGGACTCTGCTTTTCAATACATTTGTCAATGAAGTGGCTTACAGGGTCACCCCACACAGTCCCCCACCAGCACCTCTTGTCACACTCCTCACATGACACCCCAGCGCTATATGCGCCGGAGCACTGCAAAGTGTCCCTCCTCGTTACCCCGGGTATGGCGAGGACATTGTCCTGCACTCCACAGGGTCTGAGACTATTCTGTGCAGAGAATTGTTCTGAGCCTTCTATGTGGCCAGTCACCTCTCAGGAGACGTGCCGGCTTCCGCACACACGCAGTGCTCCTCTTACCTTTAGTTACGCGTCATTGCTCACACAGCCTGATCTCTGAAACGACAAGCTACAGCAGGCGTCCTCTGTCTGGGCTTGCCATTGTGACTCAAGCTTCTGGACTGGGAATCCTAAACTGGCCAGCAGGTGAGAGAATCACTGGTCTTATACAATGTATCCATTCACTTTCCAGACCAGGAACAGGCTAGCCTATGGCTCCTTAAAAAGATAAAGGTTTCCTGAGCTCCTGGGACTCCCAGGGAGCAGCCTGCATGGAGGGTCTGCCTTGCCCTCTGGTTACAGGCCTGGGGCCAGGGTTTAGGGAGCCTGCACAACTGTGCTGTGTCTCCGGTTGCTGTTTTGCTGGGACTTCGGTTGCTGTTTTAGCTGTGAGTAATGAACACAGTTCTCTGACAAAGCACTTGATGTTGTTGATATCGCTGCAACTACAGGACACTACTTATTAGCCCGACTAGTTTCCTCAGTTGAAGATCCCCTGCTTGTAGTCTTCCTCTGCTTGGTCAAAACTACGTAGGACAGAGTCTCTGAAGCTGTGAGTCTTTACACCTGCCCACATTTACTGAGAGCTGAGGTCACACCATGTGTTATGCACATAATAATGTTGGATAAAACTTTGGTAATTGTCGACTGGTTGAAAGTGATTCTACGTATTTGGGCACATTATGGTTGGTGAGTAATTCTTGCTGCGACAAATGCCAGTGCCCCTTATTAATCTCTAATGGCAAGACCAATGCTTTTCTCATCTCTTCTCCTCTCTCTTCCCACTTCTTTTCTTTCTTGTAAATTATTCTCCATATTTCCTTCTTTCTTTCCTTCCTTCCTGCCTGTACTCTGTCTACCTACCTATGTCTCTGTCATCCACTATCTTTTCATTTGTTAAAAAATATTTGTTGAGTATCTTGTATGCATCAGACGCTGTTCCAGGTCTTACAAATGCAGTAGCAAACAAAACAAACTAATATTTTTCACTTTAATCTTATTATTATCATCATCATTATTATTTAGAAACAGGGTCTCGCCCAGGCTGGAGTGTGGTGGCAAGATCATAGTTCACTGTGACCTTGAACTCCTAGGCTCAGGTGTTTCTTCTGCCTCAACCTCTCCGGTAGCCAGAACTACAGGTGTGCACCATCACACTCAGCTAATTTTTTTTTTTTTTTATTGTTACATCATAGCTGTGTACATTAGTGCAACCAAGGGATACAATGTGCTGGTTTCATATACAATCTGAAATAATCTCATTAAACTGTTCAACGTAGCCTTCATGGCATTGTCTTAGTTACTGTATGTAGACATTTGTATTCTGCATTTAGTAGGTTTCACCTATACCCATTCTAAGACGCACCATAGGTGGGGCCCCACCCATTACCCTCCCTCCACCCTATGCTCCCCCCTCCCTTCCCCTCCCTTGGCCCTTTCCCCATAGTCTTGTGCTATAGTTGGGTTATAGCCTTCATGTGAAAGCTATAAATTTGCTTCATAGTAGGGTTCAGTACATTGGATACTTTTTATTCCATTCCTGAGATACTTTACTAAGAAGAATATGTTCCAGCTCCATCAATGTAAACATGAAAGAGGTAAAGTCTCCATCTTTCTTTAATGTTGCATAATATTCCATGGTATACATGTACCACAATTTGCTAGTCCATTCATGGGTCAATGGGCACTTGGGCTGCTTCCATGAATTAGCAATTATGAACTGGGCTGCAATAAACATTCTGTACAGATGTCTTTGTTATATTATGATTTTTGGTCTTCTGGGCATATACCTAGTAAAGGAATTATAGGATCAAATGGCAGGTCTATTTTTAGATCTCTAAGTATTCTCCAAATATCCTTCCAGAAGGGACGTATTAGTGGGCATTCCCACTAGCAGTGTAGAAGTGTGCCCTTTCCTCCACATCCACGCCAACATCTCTGGTTTTGGGATTTTGTTATGTGGGCTACTCTTACTGGGGTTAGGTGATATCTCAAAGTAGTTTTGATTTG
>CAUYPK010169475.1:0-12470 GCA_963574355.1 Loris lydekkerianus
CAAGGCCCGGCCTGAAACTGCCTCTACCTAGATACAGCCAATGTGGTACCATGCCACTGGCCCGACCCTGTCACTCACCTCTTCCCCCGCCTTCTTTCCCTGCCCCTTCTCCACAATAAAAAAAAAAAAAAAAAAAAAAACAAATAAACAATGGACCACTGTGAAAAAAAAAAAAAAAAAAAAAAAAAAGAAGATCCACAACATTGTTTAGGCTGGAAGATACTCAAGTTATTAAGCAAGAACTTGCATTCAAGTCCTTTATTGACGATGCTGACTTCTCTAAATACAATCTTTCCAATATGTTTGCTATGGATGAAACTGCAGTGTTTATGGGTCAATAATCTCAAACAACAATTGAACAGCGGGTGCCTCCTTAGTGTACATTACCTCCACTGCTTACGAAAGTGCATGTGTTTCCTGTATTTTGGCAATCCATCTGGATGGCACTAAAATCCCACCTTTAATCATTTCTAAGGGCAAGAAGGACAAGATTGAACGTGTTTTGGGTGTTTTTATTCTTGAAACTGAAAAAGCCTGGGCCACACAAGCAGTTATAAGAAAGTGGGTCAATTTAATGCTGCCGCTTGTTATGCAAGGGAGCCAAAGAGGTCCGCTAGTCTGGGATTCAGCCAGCACTCACTGCGCTAAAGACATGAAGACATTTCTTCAAGAAAGAAAAATAGATCAAATAATGATTCCCACAGGAATAACGGCCTATCTCCAGACTCTTGATATTGCAATAAACAATCTCAAGATTTGCGCATGGAAATTAATGACTACATTGAAAATAGAATAGAATGGAGAGAAATCAGCGTGGAAACTTTGTGAAACCTAAACTGCAAGAAGTTGTCACTTGGGTGAAGAATTTATGGGAGAAAATCACTGACAGTTGCATTGCAAATGCACTGCGAGTAGGCTACCTTGACAAGAAGTACTCATTTAAGGACAGTACTATTGCTAAACATGAGAAATTTGGTTCACTGATTCTGAAAGAAATTCACCAGGAAATTCAGGGATTGGATTGTCATGATGATGTTCCAGAAGATGATATGATTGTCATTGAATAAATGAGTAAATTCTTGATACTGTAGGATTCACAGTTTGTCTGGTTTGTGTTGACAACTACTGTATTACCGTACCGTATACAGGTAATAAATTTCTTTTATTTTCATTTAACAATAAATGTGTATTGTATTCTTCTTCATGGAAAAATAAGACATCCCCCGAAAATAAGACCTAGTGCATCTTTGGGAGCAAAAATTAATATAAGACACTGTTTTATTTTCAAGGAAACAGGGAAACTGAAAATTGTTTGGCATGAATATGGGCATATGCCCCAAGGATGAGCTATATGACCTTCCTGAATTTACATTAATACACATAGTAGGTACTATCTACTAAGTACACTTTATAGGTATAGTTTTCTATAGGCCATCTTAATGGTGCACATCCAAATTATAAAATCCAGGCTGCTATTTGGAATTAATTTGAAAGATTCACTTTTAAAAAATATCAATTTTGCAAGCTTTGCTTTAAATATTTAAAAGCATACCATATTTTATATACACATTTTTTAAAGAAAAGCTATATGGTATCTTACAGTTAGATAAATACATATTTAATAGAAATTGAATGGATATAGATTTTCATGGAATTTATTTTTGTCAGCAGACATGAAACAAGAAAATATGATTTTATTTCACAAATAATACAATGAAATGAAAAATAGAACTGGCTACTGTATGCTACCCACAACTGTAACAGAAGCAGAGTGAATAATTTCCTGCCCTGTTACCCATTTTCTGTTCCACAGGCACAGCAGTCATCAATTCAAAACAGGAAATAACAGAAGATTGCAGAAAGGGCTGGAAACTGTAAGAAGTCAGATGTGTAGGCAGAATTTAATTATCCAAACTAAAATTTAACCAGAATAGCATAGTAAGGCTCTGCAGGTTGGAGAAACCATTGCTGTGGGAATGAGCTCTTGTGATATTATTAAGAAATCTTTCAACCATTGCTCATTTTATAAAGTGTGGTTAAGACTGAAACTCACTAGGATTACAGCCTTCATATGAAAGCCATAAATTAGTTTCATAGTAGGGCTGAGTACATTGGATACTTTTTCTTCCTACAGAAACTAAACTTTTTTTATCAATCTCATAATAGTCTCCTTCATTAAAATATCCTTTGACTAACGAGCATCACTTTTTTTCATGAATGTATGCTTTTAATAAAAGATGGAGAAATTACATGTATATGTGTGTATATCTTCTTCTTTAACATAGAGATATTGTTTTAATGGGATTTTTCATTCTTAATGTATTTAATTTTTAATAATATGTAAATAATTTTTATTCCTTTATGTATAAGGAAAGGAAAAATTACATTGTCCTCCCTACTGTCTTCATGGCAATAACTTAATTACTGTCTTTATGGCAATAATCATCTAATATCATTCTATATTGGTGTTGAGGATGCAGTTCAAATGTGCAATATTGTTCTTTGAACCCTTTAGCATTACAAATAGAACATTATGCCATTTTGAATGGGAAGTGGATGGAATGAAAGACAATGTTGCTGCTAGAAAAACTTAAGAAGAATAGTAATATATGGCTGGATCACAGAAATTGCAAGCTGAATCTAAATAAAGTTAAAAAGATGAATGTCATGTATGTCTACAGAAGTCTAAAAGGGCATTAAAATAATGTTTTTTATCTCCCTAATTCAACAGTTAAAAGACTGAATACAATCAATTTTACTGAACATTTCCTATATTTGCCTTCACACACTCTGCCAATGAACAAGAACCTACAAAAGGCTCTGTACACACACACACACAGAGGCAAGCTCATACGTATTTTATAAATTATGAGCTGAAATTCCCTCAATTGTAAATGACTATAAGGTTTATAATTTCCAGAGAAGAAAAAATAACCAAATGCCTTTTTCTGTCTGGATAGTTGAGTGAAATCTGTATTTTTTGAGTCATTTGACAGTTATCTATTTAGGTACGCATTCATTGTATCCATTGCCACTTCACTTTGTAGCACCCTTGGCCCCATCTTGATGTACACAGGTACAATCAGTGACAAGCCAATGTAAGTGCATTGTACCTAAATAAAGCTCCCTTGCAATAGGTGTATGAGTCATTTGAACTGCCACACACAAGTTAATACCCACAGTGCTAAACTTATTGGACAAAATACAGTTCACTGTTACTACAGTGTAAATGGAAGTACTTTATTGCTGATAATATTGCTAAAAAAAAATGTGGTTCAGTATGGAAGAAAAATTGGTTCACTAGGTTCCTACCATCCATTTCACCACCCCTCTCTCCCATTTCCACATATTCCTGAATCATGGGTAAGATATGCTTTAGTGAAGTTTCTTTCAGGAATGCCAAAACAGATACTTAGGAAAGCTGATTCACACTGAAAAAAGTCAAAAAGTGAAGAAAAAATATGCTCAAATCTCTATTCAATATCTGTGACAACAAGACTATAGCAGAGATAACAGGGAATGAGAACTTATTTTCCTCTATACAACTAGCTAAAGCCTTTAGATCCCCTTTGATGATATTATAGAACTTCAAGATAAAGACCGTATTTATTAACTGAACATTTTAGGTCTACCCAAATGAGTCACACACCAAGGAGTCACACACCATCTTCTTTTTATGGAAGAACATAAAGTGGCACAAGAACTTTTCTTTAGTAGATATCTGTTCATATCAAAAAGAAAATGTAAAGTAAACTTTACTTCTAGTATTTTTCATTGTTTTCTTCTCTACTGCTATAAGAACTAACCATTGAGATCAATTTGATCAGGTTTGTGGCTCCCACTGTCAAACTTCTTAAATACACGTCCTTGAGATCATCAAATTCTTTATCTATTTTCCTGCTACTGCTGGTGAGCACAGACTACTTTTACACAAAAATGTTCCACAAGGAGTCAAATTGGTATATTAATTAAAATGATTCTAAAGCTATACTATGCTCAAGGCTAAAATTTTAACTATTTTTTCCTATTATTAATGAAGACCAATGATGAACTGCAATATATTTCATATGTGCCTTAATTAAATTAAATCAAAATATTAAGAAACTCCAATGATATAAAACAAACAACCTTCAGATTCCTGTGAAAGCTCTCATCATCAGTCTAACATCTGAGAAAAATTTGGAAGAGTAGTATTATAAAGATTAAGGTATATGTTTGAAAATTTAGAGGGAGCGATGAACAATAAATGTAAAAATATATGAAAAATCAGAAAATATATAGGCTGTTTGTTATAAAGAAAACCATAAAGAGAAAGTAAAGGCAAACACCAGGAAGCTAGATGGAAAAACATTGATAACAGCTTGGATGCATGGTAAAGTTAAACCATTTAGTTATGGTTGAAGAAAATCAAATAGTATTTTTACAAAATGAAAGGCTATATATTTTATCTAAAAGCCCAAACAGTTAAAAATAAAAACCCAAGCCCACTTTTTTTTTTTTTTTCTGTCAGCACAATTGACTACTATCAATGGGAGATATCCCATTCTTAAGGAAAAAAACAGAGGCTATCAAATAGGTAAGATGTATACTACAATAGCAGACAAACTGGGTAAGGACAAATCTAATAAGACAATCTTCACGTTTCAAATTGAAAGGAGAAAGAAAAATTTTAGATGTCTTCTGGTAGAATATCCAGAGAGTAGTCCAAGGCGTAATTAGTCATCAATATCCTTGGTTTCATTATGAATACTAGAAATAGCATTACCATGAGTAATTACATCTTAGCTCTGAATAAAAACATTGAGATACTGTCATGGGTGCAGAGAGAAAGGAACACTTGCATACTGTTGGTGGAAATGCAACTTAGTACAACCTTTATGGAAGACAGTATGGAGATTCCTCAAAGAAAAACATGTAGATTTACCATTCAATCCATCAATCCCACTACTGGATCTTGACACAGAGGAAAAGAGTCATTTTATTAAAAAGACACATGCATTTGAATGTTAATCACAACACAAGTCACAGTCGCAAAGGTGTGGAATCACCCTAAGTGTGTCATTAATTCATTAGTGGATTAAGAAAATGCAGTACACACACACACACACACACACACACACACTTACACAATGGAGTACTATTCAGATGTAAAAAGGAATGATATATCTTGTAGTAACTTGGATGGTACTTCATTTACCTAAGTGAAGTATCTCATGAATGAAAAACCAAACTACACATGTATTCTGTAATAATTGGGAGCTAATCAGTGCGTAACACAGGACACAATAAGATGTAAAGATCTAAATGTCACAGAAAATCAAGAAAAGGAGGGGGCAAAACCTTAATTATCAGGTACAATGAACACTATTTGAGAAATGGGCACACTAAAGCCCTTACTTAAGCATTACAAGTGGTATCCACATAACAAAAAACTCTGTAGCCTCCCAGTATTTTAAAATTTAAAAAAATGGAAAATAAAATGATAGTTAATGAAAAATAACAAATGTCACAGATTTGGAGAAATTAATAAAAACTTGAGGTAATTAAAATCATTACATTATCACAAATCTACAAATGTATCCTGTTCCCAGATGCTGATGTTAATGTGAGGTGGGGACCACATGGAATAGTAACTGACATTTATTAGTACCTGGTATATTGATCAATTAGCTGCATCTATGTATCTTTTACAAAGTTAGAATTCAATAGCTATTATGCTAAAAGAATCTCATTGATGCTGGCAGTTGTCAATTAGTACTAAAAACATGTACGGCAGGATGGCAGGTGCATTAAGTGTGAGAATACTGATGAATAGAAAGATGTAGATGTCTGAGGCCAAGAGAACTTAAACTGGGTTGGCTCCCGAATAGAGCTGCTAGAAGGTCCTCCACCAAACGGCAAACTATGACATCTACCCCATACAGCGGTAACAGCTGTGAACAGGAACCTCAGAGTCTTGGCAGAAGGAGAATTTATATGCCCTATATATGAATCCTGTGATGCTCCAATCTGGCTTGTATAAAAGATAAATGTGATTTGCCGGCTTGAAATTATTTTTGAGAGCTAAATGTCTCAACTCTAATTATCCCTGTGGTGACCCTGAGGTGTTATCAAAGACAGGGTATTGGGCAAATTTCCTCACATTCTGATACTGCTAGTGCATGTTTTATCATTTTGAATACACGTAAACAAAAACTAAACTTTGGACAGAAAAAGTAATGGTGTCTTATTGAAGAAGTCATACAAGCAAAGACTTAATAAGCTGAAACAAAACTTAGACTACTTTGTAATTTTACCTAGACTTGACTCTGCGTCCAAACTATTTTAAAATGCTTGGCACATGACTTCTTTCTAGGTTTTAGAGAAAACGGTTTATGTATACTTATAAGATAATACGGCTAAACAATCAAACATACTGTTTAGATTAAGATATAACTCAATAAGTTTACCAACCATTACATATGCTTGGTCTGAGTGATTCACAATTACTAAAAAAAGATTCCTGTATACCCTAATTGGAAATACCCCAAATAAGATTAACTCTAATTTTTAGAGTCCATCAGTTTTCTATTAAATCCTGCAGTATTTATAAGTCACTGAAAATGAAAAGTATAGCAAATAGTTTTTAAATAATTATGAAAGCTATAGAGAAAAAATAATTTCTAATTGTTTCTATTAATTTTTTAGAAGGGATAGAAACATATCAAATATTAAACAGCTGTTATATATGTTTCACTTCAACTGTTAAATTTAGCATTCTATACAGATTTTATGGAGAGATGGAAATTTTAATAATACATTATTACTAAGTCTACAAATTACATTATTAATATTCCTATGTAATTATTTTAATCAACAAATTGGCTCCCATAGAGATACATATATGCCCGCCTAGAGAATTATAAAATACAACAAGCACTTACATTTCTATGTATCTTTCTGTAAAAGTACAAGAATGAAATAATTTTATAAGGCAACATAGTATTTAATAATATTTTAAAGTACTTATTTTCCTAAAGTTCCTTATATTTTAATATAACTATTTTATAATGCTTTGAATTAAGTAATATGTGAATTAAAGCTGATAAACTCCATGAAAAGTGATCTGTGCAATCAAAGAAGGCTAGACTCTTCGATAATGGAACAGACAAACCAGTTTTTTTTTCTTATGAGTCTGAAACAACATGAAAATTAGAATGTCTGGATTCAATTCCCTTGGTGTTCATTTCTTCTGCAGAAAAAATATATAGATTTATATATTCTAATGTATTACCACTGTGTTATTGATCTCTGTAGGTTTATACCTTTTGACATAATTCTATAAACCTAGAATTTACACACAAAAATATGCTACAGTGTATTTCAATATATACAGTGTCAAATAAATGTTGTTTCTCAGTAATTGTGCCATTACTTATATTGTTTTCCTGCATAATAAAGATATTATCAAATGACAAATATAGATTTTAAGAAAGAACTTAATTGTTTTTTGCACATTATTATAATGTGGCATGAGTATCAAAATTTTTAACAAAAAAAAGATAAACTCAAAAATTGAGAATTTTCTCAATAGTTTTCATCCACTTTGATTAAGAAACTTAAGATAAAACTCCTCTCCAAATTAGGAAAGATTATCCTTCATCTTTCCTTTTCCAAAATGTAACATTCCATTAAAAAAAATAAAAAATTCCAGGCTTGGTGCCCCTAGCACAGTGGTTACTGAGCCAGCCACGTACACCGAAGGTGGCGGGTTCCAACCTGGCCCAGGCCAGCTAAACAACAACAACTGCAGCAAAAAATAGCCAGGCATTATGGCAGGCACCTGTAGTCCCAGCTACATGGGAGGCTGAGACAAGATAATTGCTTAAGCCCAAGAGTTTGAGGTTGCTGTGAGCTGTGACGCCACTGCACCCTACTGAGGTGACATAATGAGACTCCGTCTCAAAAAAAAAAAAAAAATTACAAATTTTTGTTCATGATTATACATTAATTCTCTCAAAATCATATTGAAATGGAAGAATATTTACTTGGAAGGACATTGGAAGTTAAAATGTTAAAAAATGATTATTCATAATTTCTCAAAACCACATTTTTCACTAAATAAACACAGAATTTGTATTATGTGATAAGGATTAATTAGGGACTTCTACCTAAATTGAAACAACAAGGACTTGCTTTACAGACCCTCTTAAAACAACTAAATATGCTGGAAAAAATGCATGAAGGAACAGTTTTCAGACTATTGAGAAACACTTGCCAGTAAATATTACAGTTTCTCCAAGAGAACACAGAAATTAGATGAATCCTAAAATTGCCAGTTTACTCACTTTAGTTTCCAGACTGTGGCAGCACAGAGAAAGCAAACAGAGTTGAGTAGGTATCTCTGAGTTAAGAGGTGGAGCTGGGAGTCTGAGAAGACAAAGGAAGCCGGAGTTTACAAGAGTCTTGGGAAGGAGAGAGATGCACAAAAAGAGAGAGCTCTGCTCTGAACCCCTTCAGAAAGTCTCTCTTATATCTTCTGTTGTGTACTGATGAGAGCCTAAGTGAGAGAATATTAACCCAAACAGGAAAAGAACCACTCAAAGAGAACAGAGGAAACAAACTCCAGAGTAAACCTAAGGAGTGGAATAGATCACATTCCCAGAAGCCAAAGTGCAAAAAATATAGTAATGTCTCAGGATATAATATCAATTTCCACAAATCAGTAACTTTTGTATATGCCAGTAACAGCCAAGAGGAGAAGCTAATTATGGACACAATCTCCTTCACCATAGCTTCAAAGAAAATGAAATACCTAGGAATATACCTAACAAAAGATGTGAAGTACCTCTATAAAGAAAACTGTCAAACTCTAGAAAAGAAATAGCTGAAGATATTATCATGCCCATAGCTGGGAAGAATCAACATTGTTAAAATGTCTATACTTCCCAAAGCAATTTATAGCTTCAATGCAATCCCCATTAAAATACCAACAGCATACTTTAAAGATTTGGAAAAAAAAATAATTTTTCATTTTGTATGAAACCAGAACAAACCCTGCATAACTAAGGTAATTCTTAGTAATAACAAAGCTGGGGCATCAGCCTATCAGACTTTAGGGTCTACTACAAGGCCATAGTAATCAAAAATAATCAATAATATATATTGTGATATATATCATGTTAATGGAATACAAGATTCACTTTTTTGAGACATAAATTTATCTAAATTATCTAGAAATTCCACTAAGGTTTAGTCAAAATTTTAGCAGACTTTTTTTTTTAAATATAAGCCATTTCTATAATTTATGTGAACATAAAAAAGACTCAGAATGCCCAAAACTTTGAAAAAAATATAAAATTTGCAAAACTTGATTCCAAGACATACCAATCACAATTTGCCATTTACCTAAAGATTGATGGATACATCAGTGATACTGATTAAAGAGTCCTGATGAAGAGACATTGATCTAAACATCAATGTCAGGGAAAATTAATCAGCAAAAGATAACTTCTTCATCAACTGTCTCTATAAATATTTGATCATTGTACACAAAAACAAAAACAAAATAAATAAAAACCTCCATGTTTACTTCAGCTGCACATCATAAAACTAAATGCAATGTGCCATTTTTTTTTTACAAAATATGAAGTATTTACATTGACCTAAACTTTGGTGAAATTTTCTTAAATTAGACACAAATGGAAAGGAAAGAAAAAAAATTAAACAAATTATACTTCATAAATATTAAACATGTTACTGTTGAAAAAAATGTTGGTAATAACATGAAATACCAGTAGTAAAATGAAAACTACGGACTGGGCAAAATGTTTGAAAATTATGGGTTCAAACAAGAGCTTTCACCTTGACTATGTAAAGAAGTTTAAAAATTCAGTATAAGGCAAACAATCCAGTAAAAAAATAACAACAGAATTTGTACATAACACTTTGCCAAAAAAGATATAAAATGGCAAAAAAAAAGGAGAAAGATGCTCAACATTAAGTTTTTAGTGAAATAACCATTAAAATCTCAATGAGATACTAATATAGACCTGCTAGAACGACAAAAAATGTTAAATGATTGACCATTTGAAGTGTTGTCAAGAATGTGGAGCAAGCATGTGGAACCTGTAAATAATGCTTATGGGGTTTTAAAATGATACAATGATTTTGGAAAACAGCTTGGTAGTTTCTTAACCTGTTAAACATACACATACAATTTGATAGAACATTTTCCTCCTGAGAATTAACCCAAAGGAAGTTAAAGCATATATCCATTCAAAGACTTATACACAGATGCTCTTAAAAGCTGTACTTTAATAGGCCCAAATTGGAGAGAAAAATCAATTGCTACTAAGTAATAGAAAGAAATGAATTACTGATCAACCCCTATAGTATAGATAAATACTATTTATGCTGAGTGAAGGAAACCAGACAACATGAATGCATGATGATTGATTTCATTTATATAAAACTCTTAACAAATGCGAACTCATCCAGAAAATCAGTTCAGTTCTGCCCTGAGGAGAGGAGAAAGAAGCAGGGTGAAAGAACGAGGAAGGGATAGCATTCAAGGAATGACATAATCATTACCTTGATTATGGTAATGCCTACAGAGGTGTGTATAGAAGAGATAAGCTTTGTCAATATTCATACCTTGAGTACCCGAACATTTTTATGTGTCCTCAAAAAGTCTTATAAAAATAGTTCAATAGAAACCTAAAAATAAGAAGGTAATAATTCTGAAGACACTTTATTGATATTACCTTTCAAACAATGTATACCATTAGTCAATTAGAATACCATTACATTGAAAAACTGAAAAATTTCATACAATACACTTAACTTTAAATGGTGTAAACTTTTGTCATTGCTTAACCTTAATGGAAATCAAAATAACATTTAAAATAGAAGTTTTGGTACTGAAGAAAAGAAAATAAAATAAGTTGGCTTATACAAATTTTTATTAAAATGCGTTCAACATTTAAAGTTATTAGAATTAACAAAAACCATTGAGAATACAGAAGGAAAACAACAAATTGAGAAAAGATATTTGCTAATAGTTACTGACCATGATAAGGAAAAATTTCCACTTTGTAATGAAAACCGATAATTTAAGAAAAATGAGCAAAAGATAAAATACATAACTTCAACCTAACTGCCCATCAACTGATAAGTAGATACAGAAACTGTGGTAGTTATATACCATGGAGTTCTACTTAGCCATAGAAGGAGCAGAATAATGTCTTTTTCAAGAACTTGAATGGTACTGAAAACCCTATCCTAAGTGAAGTATCACAGGAATGGAAAAGATACCACGTGTTCTCACTTATTATTGGTTACTAAATGAAGGATATATGTGGTCATAACAAGCAGTAATGAACACAGGGACGTAAGAAGGAGGGAGGGTGGGAAGAGGGTGAGAGTGAAAAATCAACCCGTCAGTATAGGGTACACTATGCTGGTGATGGGGACATTGAAAGTCCTTGCTTCAGCATGATACCATTATCCAGGTAACATAAAAGATTTGTACCTCCTAAATTTTTGAAATAACAATAAAAACCCACACACGATAAATAAATATATACTGAAAGGAACAGATTTACTAAAAGACATGCAGAAAGGTGTCACTCTCATTAAATACCATGGAAATATACATTTAAATCACAATGAAATCACACCACATGGTCACCAAAATGTGGAGAAAAACTGCTGAACAAAACCAAAATTTGGTGATGGTGTGGAATAGCTGTAATTTTCATATAATTTATAGAAATTTAAATTTGCCCAACCACTTTCAAATCTGTTCATGCACTTTGCATGTACTATGACTTAGTAATGCTCCTTGAAATGTCCAAAGAGCATGTATTCCTGCACAAAATAGTAAACACAAGAATATTCATACCAATACTACTTATAAGAGTCAAAATCTGACTCAAATGCCAGCAACCATTAAATAGATTCATAAATCAAAACACATTCATACAAAGGAATTCGTTACAGCAATGTAAAAGCACACATTAGTGACATAAGTCACAGCATGTTTGGGTCTCATAAACACGACATTAAGTGCAGGAAAGGATATAAAGAGTTCATGCTGTCCATTTCTATTTATACAAAATGGGTAAAATCCTTACTAGAGATAGTTGAAATGATGGTAGTTGCCATCGGGTGGCAGTAACTGCAAGAGCATGTGAAAGAGACTTCCAGATGCTGATAATATTTTGTTTCTTGGTCTGAAGGGGTCCTCAAACTATGCGGCGGTGTGATTGTATTTGTTCCTGTTTTGTTTTTTTTACTTCAAACTAAGGTATGTGCAGTGTGCATAGAAATTTGTTCATAGTTTGTTTGTTTTTTTAAACCATAGTCCGGCCCTCCAACGGTCTGAGGGACAGTGAACTGGCCCCCTGTTAAGATGGAGACTTTACCTCCTTTGTGTTTACATGGATGGAGCTGGAACATATTCTTCTTAGTAAAGTATCCCAAGAATG
>CAUYPK010169484.1:0-15519 GCA_963574355.1 Loris lydekkerianus
TGCGATCTCCAACCTTCTCTCCTGGTATAGCTCGAATCCTCCAGGTTACTTACTAAATTTCCATCCTTTAACTCTCCTTCTGGACGGGAGCCTCTGTGAAAAGCTGGCTTCAGTCCGCCATCTTGTCTCCCCCCCCCCCCCAGGGTCTCTCTTATAAATTGAGGTGCATTCTGTTTTGGTGCATAAATGTTAATAATTGAAATTTCATCATGTTGAGTGTTACCCTTAACAAATATGAAGTGACCATCCTTATCTTCCCTTATTTTTGTTGATGTAAAACCTATTGTATCTGGGAATAAAATTGCAACACCTGCTTTTTTCTGATTTTCATTTGCCTGAAATATAGATGACTATCCCTTCACCCTGAGTCTATATTTATCTTTTAAGGTAAGATGAGATTCTTGTATTCAGCAGATATCTGGCCTGAGTTTTTGTATCCCGTCAGCCAACCTGTGCCTCTTCAGAGGACAAGTTAAACCATTTACATTAATTGTGAATATTAATAAGCCTGGTAGAATTTGGGGTATTGAGTTTTTCAAAAGTCCAGTGGACATTTTTAATACTTTCACCACTGTAGCAGCGCCTGTGGCTCAAAGGAGTAGGACACCAGCCCTATATACCGGAGTTCAAACCCAGCTCCAGCCAAAAAAAAAAAAAAAAATCCTGCAAAAAAAGAAGTTGGGATTTGATAAAAAATTTCTGAGTGAGTTTACGCTGGTGGTAGAGGATTGCGCTATTCTTTATGGAGGATAGGTCTGAGAATATCCTGGAGAGCTGGTTTAGTTATGTCAAATTTCTTCAACATGTGTATATGTCACTAAAGTATTTAATTTCTTCATCATGAATGAAACTCAGTTTAGCTGGATACAGGATCCTGGGTTGAAATTTATTTTGTTTAAGGACATTAAAGATCGATAACCACCATCTTGTAGTTTGAAATGTTTCCATAGAGAGATTTGCAGTCATTCTAAAGTTCTTCCCCTTATAGGTTATGGTTTTCTTATGTCTGGCTGCTTGCAAAATTTTCTCCTTCATATTGACTTTGGTAAAGTTAATTACAATGTGTCTGATTAATGTCTTATTTGGATTGAGTCATACTGGGGTTCTGAAACTATCTGCTATCTGATTTCAGAATCTCTTGGCATGTCTGGGAAGTTATCTTTGATTATCTCATGGAGTAGAGCCTCTGTGCCTTGTGAAGGCACTTCATCCATTTCAGGGATTCCTATGAGGCAATATTAGTTTTCTTTGAATGATCCCAGAGCTCTCTGAGAAAATGATCCATTTTTGCTCTCCACTTCTTTTCCTCTGTGAGCATTAGGGAGCATTTAAAGGCTTTGTCTTGAATGTCAGAAATCCTTTCTTCTGCCTGCTCCATTCTGTTACTGAGGGATTCTACTGTATTTCTCCGATCTTTGAGGGCTATAAGTTTTTCATTTGTTTATGAATGGGATCTCCAGTTGTGTCCGCCATGTCAATTCTTGGGGGAGTTTATCTACTCTGATTATTCATGTTGCTGGAGGTTTTTTGCTGATTCTGCCCCATGATTATTTTACATGGTTGGCTAGATGAGCAGATAAGGTGAAGTTGGGTTGGGAGCTCCTGGAGTAGTGATTAACCAGCCCTTTGCCCAAGAGCTGGGACTGATGTCTATACCTTTTACCCTAGAGTTTTGCCAAGGACCCATACAGTGCTACAGCCTGAGACACTGGGGATCTGCTTGGTATGGGTGTCTAAGTGGCTCTGTCTTGTGTTCAGCTGGTCTCTGTCCAATCGTAGGAAATCAGTAATTCTGGGTCAAAGTTTGAGCTATGGAGAAATACTAGCAACTAAGTCACCCCGCCCCTCATGGTCAACAACTTGAAAAGGAAAATCAACCTTCCCACAACCACACACCCAGGGTACCACTTTGGATAGTCCATGAATGATTGGCACAGAGATGCCACTGGTGCTCTGTGCCACTGGGCACTACTTCATCCTCTCCCTCTCAGTCCACAGTCCTCTCTTTACCCCCATGTCACAGAATCAGCACAAACCTGCAATAGCCCATGCCTTGTCCACACCTCTCAAGAAAATGCCCCAGAATCTGGACTCCATGGGAGACAGTCTTCCAGACCTTGGGGTGAGAGTGGAGGGGAATGCTGGGAGTTCAGAACTACAGGTAGAGAATATATACAGTTTTATGCCTGGTGGGAAAGTGCCACTAGTATTAGTGGGTCCTCTCTGGGGAAGGAGTTCCAGTTTTCAGAGGGTCTCTCCCATCAGATAAAATAGGAGGATATCAGAACTCTGCTCACTTGTTTGTAGATAATATACTGTGAACCATTCTCATTGGGGAGGGGACTCTCATTCGTTTGGCAATGGATTTTGTACCTATTGTTTGTTTTCTTGGGGTTGCAACTTGCCTCAGTAAGGTTGATGTGCATTCTTAAATCTTTTATCTTGGCTCAGCTCCAAACCATCAGCTTACTTGATGTCCTTTAACTCTCCTTCTGGACAGGAGCCTCTGTGAAAATCTGGCTCTACCCCTCTATATTTTCTTTGTGAATTTTTATGATGTCATGTTTTATATTTAAGTCTTTTATCCATCTTGAATTAATTTTTGTAAGTAGTGAAGGATTGGGTCCTGCAAAAGGCATGAACAGATATTTTTCAAAAGAAGATAGACAAATAGCCAAGAAATATATGAAAAAATGCTCAACTTCTGGTTTCATACAAAATGAAGAATTCTTTTTGTCCAAATCTTGAAAGTATGATGTTGGTATTTTAACAAGGATTGCATTGAGTCTGTACATTGCTCTGAGAAGTATAAACATTTTAACAATGTTGATTCTTCCCATCCATGAGCATGGTTCTTCCATTTGTTAATATCTTCTGCTGTTTCTTTCCTTGGGGTTTTATAATTTTCTTTATAGGTGTCCTTCACCTGTTTTGTTAGGTATATTCATTAGTATTTCATTTTCTTTGAAACTACTATAAAGGGAACTGTGTTCTTAATTAGCTTCTCATCTTGGCTGTTATTGGCATATACAAAGGCTTCTGATTTGTGGACATTGATTTTATATCCTGAGACATTACTATATTTTTTTGATTGCTTGGGGTTGAGTCTTTGGGTTTTTCTAAGTATAAGATCATATCGTCAGAAAAGAGGGAGAGTTTGACCTCTTCTGCCCCATTTGGATGCCCCTTTTTTCCTTCTCTTGCCTAATGTATTAGCTAGAACTTCAGCACTATGTTGAATAGTAGTGGTTATAGAGGACAACCATGTCCAATTCTAGTTCTAAGTGGAAAAGATTTCAGTTTTACTCCATTCAGTAAAAGGAAATTTTCTAATTAGAAAAGGAATTTTCTAATATAGGCACAGAAAATAGGCACATATATAGGCATATGTGGCATATTTGAATTTTATCAAATGATTTTTTTGCATCTATTAAGAAGATCATATCGTCTTTGTTTTTTACTTCTGTTAATATGGTGACTTATATTTATGGACTTGTGTATGTTAAACCAGACTTGCATCTCTGGGATGAAACCTACTTGATCGTGATGAATAGTTTTTTTCATGTGTAGCTGTAATTTATTGGCTAGATACATAGGCATTTGTAACTGAATAGAAAACCATGAAATGAAACTAAAATCTTACAGCCACCTAATCTTTAATAAACCAATGAGGACATACACTGGGGGAAAGAATCCCTATTCAATAAATGGTATTATGTAAAAGACTGAAACTGGACCCGCACCTTTCTCCACTCAGTAAATTTGATTCAAGATGGATAAAGGACTTAAATTTAAGGCATGAAATGATAAAAATCCTCAAATAAAGAATAGGAAAAACACTGGAAATATTGGCCTGGGGAAAGACTTTATGAAGAAGACTTCAGTGGCAATTGCAACAACAAAAATAAACAAATGGGACTTAATTAAATTGAATAGCTTCTGTACAATTAAAGAGACAACAACCAAAGCAAACAGACAACCATCAGAATGATTAAGAATATTTTCATATTTGCATATTATGAATCAGACAAAAGCTTGATAACTAGGATCTACAGAGAACTCAAATTAATTACCAAGAAAAAGCCAACAATCCATTATATCAAAAGGCAAGAGAGATGAATAGCACCTTCTCTAAAGAAGATAAATAAATGGCTAACAAACATGTGAAAAATTCTCATTGTCCCAAATTATCAGAGAAATAAAACTCAAAACCATCCTGACATATCACCTAACCCCAAAGAGAATGGCCCACATCACAAAATCTCAAAGCTGAAGATGCTGGTGTGGGTATGGAGAGAAGGTAATATTTTTACACTGCTGGTGGGACTGCAAACTAATACACCCTTTTTGGAAAGAAGTATGAAGAGTCCTCAAAGAACTCATACTAGCCCTCCCATTTGATCCTGCAATCCCATTACTGGGCATCTACTTAGAAGAAAAAAATCATTTTATCACAAGGACACCTGCACTAGATTGTTTATTGCAGCTCAATTTACAATTGTCAAAATGTGGTAACAGCCCATCACCCCAAGAATGCCCATCACCCCAAGAATGAATTACAAGCTGTGGTATGTGTATACCACGGAATACTATTCAGCCACAAAAAAAAGATGGAGGCTTTACATCTTTTGTATTAACCTGGATGGAGTTGAAACACATTCTTCTTAGTAAAGCATCACAAGAATGAAGAAGTAAGAATCCAATGTACTCAACTATGATATGAGGACAATTGATGATACATGGTGGGGGGAGTGGAGGAATGGAGAAGTGGAGAGAGGGAAGGAGGGAGGGTATGGTGAGGTTACAGTGTGTGACACAATTTTTGGTGGTGGGACTCCAAAAGGACAAATATAAGAGGGACTTTACCTAACAAATGCAATCTGTGCAACCTGGTTGCCTGTACCCTTAATGAATCCTCACCAATAAAAAAAAAAAAAGTGCTCAATATCACTAATCATCAGGAAATGCAAATTAAAAACACAATGAGACATCACCTTACCCATGTCAGAGTGGCTATGATTAAAAACCAAATTTTTAGTTTTTATTTTTCAAACCAATAGACTATCTTTTTAAGAGATTTAAATAAGAAAAATTATTTTTCTTTACTTATGTGTTTTCCATTTCTAGTACTTTTCCCTTTTTGCTTAAATTAGGATTTCTATCTAGTACCATTTTTCTTCTGCTTGAAGCACTTTAACATTTCTTATTGTACAGGTCTAAGAGTAATGAAATCCTTCAGTTTTTATATGTATTCTTGAAAGATATTTTTATTGGGTAAAGAATTATAAAAATGACAAATTTTTCTCTCATTATATTAAAGATAATTACCCTATTGCCATCTAGTCTTCATTATGAGAAGAAATTTGCTCTTACCTTTATCTTTGCTCTTCTGTACATAAAGTGTCTGATTTTTCTGGCTAGCTTTAAGATTTTTTTTCTATATCACCGATTTTAAGCAATTTGATTAGGATGTGCATTGGAATACTTTTCTTCATGTTTTGCTTGGTTGGGGTTCATTTAGCTTCCTGGATCTTCAGTCTAAAATTCTCACCAAATTTGGAAAAATATTTAACCATTACTTCTTCAAATTTTTCTCTCATATCCTTTTCCCTTCAGGCACTTCAGTTATATTTATATCATGCTCTTTGAAGTTGTCCCACTACTCACTGGCATTCTCTTCATTCTTTTTGGTCTTTTTTCTCTGTATGTTTCATTTTAGATAGTTTCTATTGTGATGTTAATCTTCACTTTTTTAATCTTTTCTTTAGCGATTTCTTATTTCTTTTTTGTTGTTGTTCTTTTTTTTTTTTCTTTCTTTTTTTTTTTTTGAGACAGTGTCTCACTATGTCACCCTTAATAGAGTACTATGGCATCACAGCTCACAGCAACCCCAAACTCTTGGTCTTAAGCAATTCTCTTGCCTCAGCCTCCCAAGTAGCTGGGACTATAGGCGCCCACCAAACACCTGGCTATTTTTTGGTTGTAGTTGTCATTGTTGTTTGGCAGGCCCAGGCTGGGTTTGAACCCACCAGCTCTGGTGTATGTGGCTGGCACCCTAGCCGCTTGAACTACAGGCACCAAGCCATCTCCAGCAATTTCTAATATGCATTAATCCCATGCATATTTTTTTAACCCATCCTAGACATTTAATTTTGGCCTTTTTTTAAAGGTCTTCCATGTCTCTATTTAACTTGTTCAATTTTTTTATCCAACTTCTTGAACACATAAAATAAAATTCTAACAATTATTTTAATGCCCTACTCTATTAACTTTACCTTCTGAGTCAATTTTGATTGATTGATCTTTCTCTTCATTATAGGTCATATTTTTCTACTTCTCATGCCTAATAATTTTTGATTACATGCTAGACATGATGAATTCTACCTTCTTAAGTGCTAGATATTGCTGTGGTCTTATATATATCATGAGTTTCATTCTGTGATACAGTTGAGTTACTTAGAAACAGGTTAATCCTTTCAAGATATCCTTTTAAGCTTTGCTAGACAAGACCAAAGAAGTATTCAATCTAGGGCTAATTTTGCATTACAATTGGAGCAAAACTAGTCTTTGTATTCTACCTAATGCCCTATAAATTATGAGATTGTCTACTCTAACTAATGGAACAATTACTATTCCTGTGCCTTTTGTAAGCTCTGGGTATTGGTCACTGCTATCCTTTTGCATGCTTTTCCCTGGGTCTTGAGTGATTTCCTCAGAGATATGCACTAATCAGTACTCAGCTGAATACTGAGCTGAAGAAATATACCTTCTTAGAACTAGAGTGCCCCCCATCTCTCTATCTCTATTTCTTTTTGCAGCACTCTTCTCTTGAGTACTCTACCCTGTGAATTTTAGCCTCATTGGCCTCCTTACATTTTCAGTTCTTCCTCCTTCAATGTAAGGAGGCTCTGCCTGAGTTCCTCCTCCTTACCACATAGCCGGAAATTTTCTCCAGGTAGTAATCTGAAGCAATTATAGGGTTCATTTCACTGTCTTCCTTTTTTCAGGGATCAAGGTCTCATTGTCTGATGTCCAATATTTTAATAACCATTGTTTTAAATATTTTGTCCAGATTTCAGATGTTTCAGGAAAGATGATAAATCCAGTTCCTGTTATTTCATCTTGGCCTGAAGAAGAGTTGATTGTGAATTTTGGAAATTCCTTCTCCCTGCAGAGTCTCTGAGGTAGAATTCATCACTCACTTTTCCATTGCTACATAACAAACCACTTCAAAAATGATTGGAATTCCTGATTCAAGCAACAGAGACAGAAAAAAAAGTTGGATTAACACAACAATACTAAAATAGTCTCATTCACTCACATGTCTGGCCGTTGATAGTGGCTATTGGCTAGCTCAGGATTTCAGCTAGGGCTGTGATTAGAATATCTCATGCCATCTTTGCATGTGGCTACTTGTCTTTTTCACAGCATAGTGACTTGAATCCTAGGGCAAGCGGGTGGGGAGAGAGAGAGTGTGTGTGTGAGACCTCACAAGCAAGCTACATGGCCTTTTCTAAACTGGTCTCAAAAATTACTTAGTTAAGCTTCATCACATTACACTATGTATTCTTTAGAATTAAGTCATTAAGCTTAACTCATATTCAAGGAGAGAGGAATTAGACTCTACCTTTTCATGTAAGAAGTGTCAAATAATTTGTGGACATGTTTTTAAAATTCTACAATCTTTCCTCCATGTTGCTCTTTCCTGCTTAATTTGGTTTCTGTAGATACTTTTCCTGTCATCTTATGTTTCTTGGCTCAATTTTCACGTGTGTGGGAGTTTTGTCTACTGTGAGTTTTACTTTATTGTGGTCTGGTTAAGTGGAAATTTTTGAAAATATCTTCAGATATTTCCTGTTAAACCAATCATATTCTCCCTTTTAGAGAATGAAGGCCAATATTCTGGGACCTGAATGTAGAAATAGAGCTGGCTCAGAATCTGGAATGCATATATGATCCAAATCGCCCTTTTCCATCCAGTACCTGCATCCTCAACTGAGCTTATTGCTTTTTAAAAATATTAGTTTTCCAGGGTGAACAAATAGCTGGCCATCAGTGGGTTCATCAGATTGTGGGAAGCCTTCTGATATGTGGGTAGCTCTTAGACTTTCAGCCACGCCTCCTTATCCAATCTTCACTCTTGATCCCAGCTCCTGAAGAATCTAAAGATGCCAATCTTTAAGCCATAGAGAAATTCATCTACAAAAATCAGGCAAACTTCTGCTTTCCTCAGGTTTGCTAAGAATATCATTCATCCCATCTCCTTTCCTGCTTCTAGTATTTCATTTTGTTGACTTCTCCAATCTTCCCCTTTTTGTGATTTTAGCTTTTAAAAGAAATTCCTTGATAGCCATTTAATGGGATTTAGAGAAGAAGCAAATGTAAGCAATGTGTTTAATCCACTATCTTTTATCTGAAGTCAAACTTAATCTTTTAAGCTTTGCCACCAGGTTACTCAAGGCAAAGATCATCCAAGTCCAACTCTTCTCTTTTCAACATCTTTCATGGCTGTTTTGTGCCCCAGCACTCATTTAACAAATTTTCTCCTCAAATCACTTTGCCATCTGACTGTGGAAATTTTCCTGAGTGACTGCTAACCATTTTCATGCCTTTCCTGGATGATTTTGTCTAGTTGGTCAAAAACTATGTCTCAGTAGCTGAACTACATTAAAATCTGCACCAAGTCACTCTGCAGTGTCTTTCTAGGTTTAATGCTTTGAGAATTCTCCTTAAAGTCTTATTTTACATGTTTATTCCCACTTCTGTCTCTCTGGATCACACATATGTACATCATATTTTCTTAACATATTGTTTTCTAAAAAAAAAAACACTGAATATTTAATACACTGATCACACTTACATACTTATGACATACTTGGTCTGCAAATGGGTAAACAAAGCTAGGTGAAATTACATTCAAATTTTATTGATAATTAGGACATTTCTCTAGAACAGCACATTTTTTTTAAATAAAATCCCAAGGCATTCAGTTAAATTACCTAATTATCACCTACAAGGAATATAGAAGCCTAAAATAGTTAAGAATTTCTCAAATATCATGCACCCAGATCATGGCAGAACTACGTTTAGTTCTTTTCAAACTTCCATATTGACTCAGATATGCTTGGGACCTGCTTTCAAAGAAATAAGCACTACTAAGCATGTGTCTGGCTGAGCAGAGAGAATAAAATAACAAATCTTTGTGTACTCATCACTCAAATTAAACAATTTTTAGCCTAGCATGATGATTCATGCCTTCCCGCTTTGGAAGGCCAAGGCAGGAGGATGACTTGAGACCAGGAATTCAAAATTAACTTAAATAATTTTCAATTCATTTCCTGTGTTGCCTCAGGCAGTATCCCATCTACTTCTCCCCTTAGACTACTTGAAGTAAATCTCTGATAAAATATAACTTCATAAATGATGAACTTTTATCCAGAGAGTCAATTTTTCTAAGTGGTGAGAGATGTGTGTCCAATTTTAGTCTTTTACATGTGGTTAGCCATTTCTTCCAGCACCATTTATTAAATAGGGATTCTTTCCCCCAGTGTATAATTTGGTTGGTTTATCAAAGATCAAATGGTGATACATAGCTAGATTTATCTCCAGGTTCTCTATTCTATTCCAGAGACATATATCTCTATTTTTGTGCCAGTACTATACTGTTTTGATGGAGTGGTAGTATAACTGGAAATCTGATAACATAATACCTCTAGATTTGTTTTTATTTCTTAGTATTATGTTGGCTATTTGGAGTTTTTTCTGGCTCCATATGAAATAAAGTACTATTTCTTCAAGTTTTTCAAAGTATGATGTCGATATATTGATGGGGATTGTGATAAATCTGTAGATTGCTTCGGGTAGTATGGACATTTCAATAATATTGATTCTTCCTAGCCATGAGCATGGCATGTGCTTCCATTTGTTAACATCTTCTTCTATTTCTTTTCTCAAGGTTTCATAGTTCCCTATAAAAATCCTTCACATCCTTTGTTAAAAATATTTCAAGGTTATTTATTTTCTTTGAAGCTATTGTGAAATGTATTGTGTCATTAATTTGATTCTCAGCTTGAATGTTATTGGAGTATATAAAGGGTATTGATTATGGACATTGATTTTATACCCTGAGACATTACTGTATTCCTTGATCACTTGCAGGAGCCTTGTGGTTGATTGCCTGGAATTTTCTAAGTATAAGATCATATCATCAGTAAAGAGGAAGAGTTTGAACCCCTCTGTTCCCATCTAAATACCCTTGATATCCTTCCTCTGCCTGACTGCATTGGCTAGAACTTCTAGCACTATGTTGAATAGCAGTGACAATAGTAGATATCCTTATCTGGTTCCAGTTCTAAATGAAAATGCTTTAAGTTTTACTCTATTCACTACAATTCTGGCTGTGGGTTTATTATAGATGGCTTCTATCAGTTTAAGAAATGTCCCTTCTATGACTATTTTCTTAAGTGTTCTTGTCAGAAGAGGATGTTGAATTTTGTCAAATGCTTTTTCTGCATCTATTGAGAGGATCATATGGTCTTTGTTTTTGCTTCTATTGATGAGGTGAATTACATTAATGGATTTACATATGTTGAACCAATCTTGCATCCCTGGGATAAGCCCACCTGATCATGAGGTATATTTTTGTATTGATATTCATTAATGATATTGGTCTATAGTTTTCCTTTTTTGTTGGGTCCTTTCCAAGTTTTGGTATCAGGGTGATGTTTGCTTTATAGAATGTATAGGGGGAGGATTCATCCCTTCACTATGTTTTGGACTAGGTTCTGCAATATAGGTATAAGTTCCTGTTTGAAGGTTTGGTAGAATTCTGGTGTGAAACCATCTAGTTGAAGACTTTTCTTTTTTGGAAGATTTTGTATTATGGATGCAATTTTAGTCTGAAGGGTCCCCTTGACAATTGCAGAAACTCTAAAAAAAAATAAATCGGACATGACCAAACTAAAAAGCTTCTGCACAGCTAAGGACACAAATAAAGCATATAGACAACCTTCAGAATGGGAGAAGATATTTGCATGCTATGAATCTGACAAGGAGCTGATGACTAGAATATACAGAGAACTCAAACTAATCAACAAGAAAAGAGCAAACAATGCCATTTATCAGTGAGCAAGGACATGAACAGAATCTTCTCTGAAAAAGACAGACGAATGGCAAAAAAAACACATGAAAAAATGCTCATCATCCCCAATTACCAGATAAATGCAAATCAAAACCACTCTGAGATATAACTCTAGTGAGATTAGCTCACATCACAAAATCTCGAATCTGCAGATGTTCGCATGATATGGAGAGATTTCATTGCAAACTTACACAACCTCTATGGAAAGAAGTATGAAGAATCCTCAAAGAGCTAAAAGTAGACCTTCCATTTGATCCCATAAATCCATTACTAGGTATCTACCCAGAAGAAAAAAGAAAGCAAATATCCAATGTACACAATACTAAATTGAAGCTAAGAGATAAACAACTGCTGCTATAAATGTTCTAGTGTAAATGTCTTTATGGTAAAATGATTTTTTTCTTCTCAGTAGATACCTAGTAATGAGATTGGAATGTCCATGTGCGCTCTTTGAGAATTCTCCATACTTCTTTCCAAAAAGGCTGGGTTAGTTTGCAATTCTACCATAGTGTATAAGTGTTCCCTTCTTTTCACACTCTTGCTAACATCTGCAGCTTTGTGATGTAGGTTATTCTCACAGATGTTAGGTAACATCTGAAAGTGGTATTGATTTGCATTTCTCTTTCTTTGAAGAACTTGAAAAAACAGTTCTTCATTGCATGTGGAACCAGAAGGAACTATAAATAGCCAATATAATTCTAAGAAATAAAAACAAATATGGAGGCATCATGCTACCAGATTTCAGGTAATACAATAAGTCCATAATGATCAAAATAGCATGGTATTGGCATAAAAAATAGACATATAGGTCTATGGAACATAATAGAAAACTGAAGATGAAATCAGCTTCATGTCACCATTTGATCTTTGATAAACCAAACAAAGCTTACACTGGGGAAAAGAATCCTTATTTTAAACATGGTGCTGGGAGAACTTGTTAGCCACATCTGAAAAATTGAAACTGGACCTGCACCTCTCACCTCTTACAAAAATTGACTCATGTTATATAAAAGATTAAAATCTAAGACACAAAATGATAAAAACTCTAGAAGAAAGTATGGGAAAATTTTTTAATGATAAAGGCCTGGGGAAAGATTTTATGAAGAAGACCCTATTGGCAATTGCAGCAACATGAAAAATAAACAAATGGGACCTAATCAAGTTTAAAAGCTTCTGCACAGCTATGGACACAATAAACAAAGCAAACATACAGCTTTCAAAATGAAAGAAGATATTAACATGTTACGAATATGACAAAGGGCTAATAACCAGAATCTACAGAGAACTCAAACAAATCAACAAGATCCAACAACCCGGTTAATCACTGGGCAAGACAAATGAACAGAACTATCTCCCAAGAAAAAAGAATAGCCAAGAAACACCTGGAAAAAATGATCATACTTTATTTCTAATGAGATGATCTCTAAGCAGCACTGAAGACCCCAGACTGAAAACATCTTGGTGCAATTAAGAGCTATCTGTTAGTACCAAGGGAACAAAAGGGGTAAGGAAGTACACTCTCCCTTGGGGTACTTCCTTACAGAGCATCCATTGCTCCAAAAGCAGGGGACTCTTGGTGGATATAAAGAACTATTTCTACAGAGAAAACTCAAGCACCAGATAGCCTCTGGCTACCAGAAAGCCTATATCACCCTCACTATGTGAACTGGTGTCGTTGATCCCTAAAGGGTAGCTTCATGGTTTCAGGCACAGCCCAGGCAGGGGAGAGTAGACATTCCCAGCTCCTACAAAGGCTGACCTTGTGACCTCAGGCAGACTCTCCCAACTCCTCTGCACTTTTCTGGATAAAGCAGAAATAACACCAACCCATCCACACAGATCATGTGAATAAAATAGCAGCCCCTCTGAGAAGGGCTTAGAGAATAAAGCACTTTATTCTTTTAGAAACATGAGCATTTTCACTAATCTTCTCTACAAGTATGCTCCCAAATTGTGGTCTCTGTCTCCTCGATTCTTATAAGTAAAAGAGAGAAACAATTTTGGAGAACAAAATGTCTTGGCCCTGTGAATAATTTTCTTTCTTGTGTAGTTGAGGACGGTTTATTATGGGTCTGTTTAGTGTCACAGTCCAGGGAGGGAAGGAATAAAACATTGATCCAAAAAGCCATCTTGCACTGAGGAGTGATGAAGTACATTTTTGTGTGCTGAGGCACCCTTCTGGGTTAGATTTCTTTACAGAATGAGCCTAAGTAGGCAGGTACAGGAATAGAATGGCTCACTGGGAGATTATTAGTAAAACCAGAGGCTTATCTGGCCTAATGTCTCTGGGGGAGATACACAAAGAAGGAGAATTAATCCACTCCAAGAAGAAGAAAGAGATGGTGCCTTATCCCTAACTTAATGTATCACTCATAGGGTGGGTGGGAAAGTTCTTTCAAGTCCTTTTGGCCTAAGCAGTAAATTATTCCTCATGTTTCTGTTTTGTAGTGGTCAGTGAGCTATGATTCATGCAGTGACTCACAGCATCATCATCAATGTATATTTGGGGGTGCTCAGTGGGTTCTTGGGTTCACACTGATAAGGAAAGCCAACCTTTGTTGTGACTGAGTCTTTTTCCATGCTACGTGTTTTCTGTGTTTTTTTTTTAGCTGCCACAGCCGTCTTGATGGTGTCATACCACTCAGGATGACAGAAATGACTAACCTTCTTTAAAATAAGACAGACAAGAATATTATGCATTTGGGAAATTTTAAAATGTACACCCACAAGTCAGCCCTGCTATGTATTTGTAAAATTGTTTTCATTTTTATCTTATTCTATCTATCTGTTTAGGAAAAGTACACTGTATTCTGCTACACGAATAGCTATGTGGCTTTGGGCATGTCTCCCAGGGCCTCAGTTTCCTCATGTATGGTCTCCTCCCTGATTCTATGATAACACTGTATTAGGTTTTAAATAAACTGTAGGAAGTACCAGCCCACACATTTCTCATTCAGAGAGTGTTCTTGGGTCACAACTTCCTCAACCCAGGCCACTCTCACTGATGACTTCTCTATGAGCAACTGGCTGAGCTTGGTTTATAAGGAGGTTCACTCACTATGCTGGTACCAGTAAGAAATAGATGACTGGAAGCTTTCAGCCTCACTCAAGGGCACTCGTCCACTCAACAAACATTCACGGAATATCTACTACATTCCACACAGTTAATGCCAAGTATCCAGCAATGTCAAAACAGAAAAAAGTCACTCCTCTCATGAAGTTTACACTGTAGTGTAGGAGGTAGACCATAAACATCAAAAATGAATAAATTATGCAGAAAGTGTTAACAACTATGGAGAAATAGAGCAGGTAGAGGGATGAAGAGTGCTGGTGCATTGGCAGGGGTTGAAATTTTTAATAGTAGGTACAGGCTTGGCTTCACTGCAAAGGTGACATTTGACCAAGACTGGAAAGAGGTGAAAGAGTGAGTCATCAGGGTCCTTAGGAAGACTGGCCCATGCAGACAAAAGGGCTACTGTAGAGACCTAGAGGGAGAAATAGGGCTGGCCTGTTGGAGATGCAGCAAAGTGGCCATATTTGCGGCTAAGGGAGAGGAGGCTTGGGGCAAAAGTACGGTGGGCCTTGAATGAAATGGGACACTACTAAAGGATTTTGAACAGAGGAATAGCAAAATCTGACTTAAATCTTATCATAAAGCTCAAACTCATTGTATTTAACTCATTGTATTCATTGTATTTAAGAATAAAATGAAGAGGAATGGCAAACTTGGGGTCACTAAAACCATTTATTCCTAAATGCCTGTTTTTAGTTCTTTGAGGATTTTCCATACTTTTCCTAAAGGCTGTATTGCTTTGCAGTCCCACCAACAGTGTAAAAGTGTTCCCTTCTCTCCACATCTACACCAGCATCTGCAACTTTGAGACTTTGCGAAGTGGGTTATTCTCACAGGGGTTAATGATATCTCAAAGTGTTTCTGATTTTTATTTTTCTCATAATTAGGGATAATGAGAATTTTCTCATATGTTTGTTGGCTATTTGTCATATTCGGCAAGGTTCTGTGCATGTCTCTAAATGGGATTGTTTGTTCTTTTCTTGTTGGTTAGTTTGAGTTCTCTGTAGATTCTAGTTATCAGCCCTTTGGAAGATTTGTAACATGCAAACATCTTCTCCCATTCTGAAGGTTATCTGTTTGCTTTACTTGCGTCTGTCGCTGTGCAGCAGCTTTTTAGTTTTTTTTTTTTATTATAGATAAAAATATGCACCATCGATGTGGCCCAACCCATCACCCTCCCTCCACCCAAACCTCCCCCCTCCCTTCCCCTTCCTTGGTCCTTTCCTCATAGTCTTGTGGTATAGTTGGATTATAGCCTTCATGTGAAAGCTATAGTTTACCTTCATAGTAGGGCTGAGTACATTGG